>PVHY01007864.1:23774-44495 GCA_004024945.1 Uropsilus gracilis | reverse complement strand
GAGAGGGACTTCTGAAGGCTTGATTTGGTGAAATATATCATTTGTTTCTGGATTATCCAAAAAGCAAGCTTTCTTTTCTGTCATTAATTACTTTAAAACTTTGAGGTAGACATTTGAATAGACCAATTTTTCTCTTTGCATTTGAAGAGATTTTTTTCTTTCAAGATAATTTCAAGCCTAGAAAATAAAGATATGCTCCATAATGATACTTAAGATTTGCTTTAAAATTACAACACTTTAGTATATGCTTATTTTAATTTCTCTTCATCATGTTCTGTCTTCAGTATGTCAGCAGGAATACTGGATATTCTATGGAATCATGCATCTTTTGGAGAGGGTGGTGAGCTCCATTATGCCCCCCCCCTCCCCACCAGCAGGTACACATTGTACCTTTGTGCTACTTTGTTGGCTTAGGTTTCCTCAAACTGCTTTTCTCCGCTTCCCCTGAAAATAGTTGTTAGATGGTAGTTTTGTGCCTCATTTCCACATCTGCCATGATGTTTGTTCTGGATCTGGACAATTATAAATGGAGGAATTTTACACTGAGTTTCCAATGTCTAAAGGGTGGTGTCTATATCTGTAACATAGCTACATTCTGTATTCTCTTTGCCCTTTTTACTTTCTTTGAGGGGGCAGGACTGAGTTTACCTCTCTTTTCAACTATGGGAGCAGTAATTTGGGGGTAAGTCAAGACTCGTTTAAAAGTAAAACTTAATTTGAATTCTGGTATAAGGATGTTCAGGCACTTGGGGGGAGGATAATCATCTTTGCTAAATAGTGATGTCTGCTTTTTTAGCCTTTAAACACATATTTGAGCACTTCCTGTGTGTTAGATACTGTGTTTTGTCCCAAGTAAATGATAGGAAGATAGAATCCTGGTTTGGAAGGTTGTCTATGCCGCCCTAGGATGAATTTCTGATTGCCTTCTCCCATCACTGTCACTCCATACAACAGGAGGTCCTGCCCCTTTTCTGTTCAGTCGCCTGCTCCTGAGTACCAGAGAATGGGTCATCTATTCAGTGTCTCCACTCCCTTGAGGAAGAGACAGTTCGACTTCAGTTTGGTTGAACTGTTCAGGTGTATAGTCTACACCTCTAGATGGGTAGATTTTGTTCTGGATTCCTCCTTGCTACTTAAGAATAAACCTGTGGTAGGCCACGATGCCCTCCCTGTTCTTATCCTTAAGTATTGAGATCTTGCTCAGTTCCCTTTTTGTCTTAACTCAGTCTTGGATTAAGAGTATTTTACAGTCGCTTGATTAGCTCACCTAAGGTGGTACTGCTCTCATTTGACTCTGCCTTTATGAAATAAATATTAGGTAAGCGCATCTATTGCAGCTGTGTCTTTCTCCTGGGAGCTGGGAAGATCCCAGCAGACAAACTTTTCCTTTATTCTTTTCCATCAATAGTAGTGCATCTCAAGGTGCTAAACTCTACTACTGATGGAATACTTTAAGTCACCTATGTGCTTGAGCCTGATAGAAAGCTTTCTACTTGGGATGCTTTTAGGTAGTCTGAAGATTCCTGATTACCTTCCTGCTCCCTTATTCACAATTGTTTTTTGCCTTTCTATATGCACTCCCCTTTAGGAAGTGGTCTCTTAAGTTGCTTTGACAATAAAATATGGCAGATGTGTTGGGGTACAGTTCTCAGCTCATGTGAGTGAGAAATGAAATTGAATAGGTACTCCAGGATCAAGATGTATTTGATTGTGGAAGTTCAGAAATTAGTTCTTGCTCTGGAAATATTAGATGATATTTCTGACTCCTGGGAAACAAATAGAGGAATCCTAGTTTTATTATGGGAATGCCTACTGGCAGAAATTCTGAGCTGGCTGAAATACAGGACTCTTGGAAATCCCTCAAGTAGGAGGGACCAGGAGAGGCACTCAGTTGTGGGGGCTTTGTGTTTCTCTACTGTCTGAAAGAACAGGAGGTCATAGGGGTTGGAATGGTGGCAAGAGCAGAGAAAACGGCTAGGACTGAGGTTGGCTTCTTTGTAGTGGACATGGTGAGGACTTTTTTAGGTTCTCTGTGTGTGACGTAGAATAACCATGCCAGTGGCACCTGGTGTAATAAGATGTCTTGGATTGCATTAAACATTCATATGTTAGATTGACTTCTGTGGCGTGTGATAGCTACAGTAAGCCTTTTTGCAAAGAGGTGAGTGAACTGTTAAAAAAGTGTAAAAATAGGCTCACAAAGTAGTGGTGGGGGTGCTTTCCTGTTCCAGCCCTGGAAAAGGTTGTTATTGATTGGCTTCAAATCCTGAAATTCTAGACACAATTGAAGCTTGGAAATATTACTAAAATATGGCATGCAAAATAAATTGGTGTTCTTGTCAGTAAGCCGTGATACCTTGGGTTCTGAAATGGAGTCTTGATTCCTGAAGCTTTCATCTCTAGATTTATCCTTGTTTTGAGTGGTCATTAGCATTACTGATGCACATCGAGCTGTGCTGGGCAAAGCTGTGTATGGTGAAGGGTAAAGAGCATAGGACTGGGGAGGCTTTGGTTCCTCACATAGCTCTAGGTTAAACTGTGTGACTTTGGGCAGTTCATTTACCTTCTCTGTTTTTCATAAACTTTTCATCAGTACAGTGAAGTTGATGGACTGCACAACCTTCTGCCTGATACTACACATCTGTGCTTCCACACTTAGTTTGTTATAAAGACTGTCTTTCAGTAGTGGGGTTGAGGCCGTCTTTCTTCCTTGGACACAAGGAAATCAAAGCTGTTTTCTCCTGAGGATTCACAGGCACAAGTTCTGAACCATTGGATGCCACAGTGGTCTATTGGATGCGCCTTTATAGGAAAAAGTATACCAGATTGTTTTGCAATGAAAATATTAATCTGTCATTAAATCATTCCACCTGACTAGTGGTTTAAAAACACTAAATAGTTGAAAAATTAGGCAGAGTTCATTAAAGCAAAACTTGAGAAATAATTGCTTCAGAATCTTTCAGAGGGAATTTTGGGGCTAGAGTGATGGTGGGGTGGGGAATGGATACTCATAAATCCCTCATTAATACTCCCTCTCTTTGGGGGAATAGGAAGGTGGGGGAGAAGGAAGCATTAAGCTCTCCAGAGTCTTCAGGTGTTTGTGCCGGTTTAGGTCTGGTTTGGGCGGTTGGTTGTAATCCCAGTGCCTGGACTTGCCCTGTAAATTTTGCTGAGAGAGGAGCAAACATTTCTGAGACTGGAATGGGATGAGCTATATGTCTGAGTCTTTTTGTAGCTGTATTTGCCTTTTCTTATGCTCCCGCCTTTTCAGGCTGCTTGGTGTGGTTGGCACGTGGTCCTGGCAACGCTGCTTTTTCTTCTCCAGCACACCTGAATTGCCTTTCACCTCCTGGCTTAGTTGTTTAAAAGTGTAATTTAGGCATATTAGAGGTGTGCTGGAAAGAAGCTTCCCTTTATAAAAGAGGGAAAAGGTAGAGGGAAAGGTGTTTGATAATTCTCTGCTTGACACAGCAGCTTCTTCCTCTCTGAAGGAACCAAATGTTTCAGAGCTTTGTGTAAATACTTGCTGAGCTGTCAATATGTACCCAGGAGGTTTCTGTAGTAAGATGTAAACGGCTCTATAGAATGTTTGACAGGCAAATTAATAAACAGTTTTCAAGCAAAGATAACGTTAAGTCTCTTCTCATGTGGTGGAATAAAGTAACATTGGAGAGAAAGACTTGGTGATAGAGAACTGGTGATGCTGTGGGTGGAGTGCACACAGGTGATCTGAAAGAGATTTGAAGTAAAAAGATGTTGCCCTGGAAGAGAAGCGTCTGTGACCCTGGCTGGTATACTAAGTTCAGGGTACTTGGTCAAAATCCAGTGTCGTTTCAGAGGGAAAATAAACAAAAGTTTGAAAAGAAGGTCCTCGTTTCAGTAGTGAGGTAGGTTTGCTCCGAAAGTTTGGTTTATGAATCTTGGAGTTTTCAAGTCTTGTTCTTTCAGAAAGGTTTTGTAATTTGGTAAGATGTTTTTTGGGTTGGGTTTGCATTTTTGGAATACCACAAAGAAGAAAAGATACTGCAACCTCAGGGACATCCTTAGCCTACTTAGTTCTTAGCCTTAGTTCTTAGCCTTAGCCTTAGTTCTACTGTGGTTCTCAGGATTTTAAGCCTACTCCAAGGGTGAGATTGATTTAAGCAGTTTTTAGTGGACTTCTGCATATTTTTTTGTGTGTGCATGTGTGTATCTATATCTGTCTGCATATTCCTGAATGGATAGACATTCCAAATGTTTGGGGACTCACTAAATCCTGCCTGAAGGGCTCTGTGGGTAAATTCAAACTTTGTTTTTAGATATTGCTGTTTCGGATCATAAACATTACTGGTTTTCAGTACATGTGCTGCTGAAGCAAATACAGCATTACTGGTTTTCATGAATGAAAAAAATGTTATGGACGAAACAGTATTTTGGACATATTGCCTACCTGTGGCACTCCTTTTTGATAGCTTTATTTATTTGTTTGTTTGTTTGTTTGTTTGTTTATTTATTTATTTACTTACTTACTTACTTATTTATTGAGACTAGGTCTCACTATTTTTGCCCGTGGAACCGCAGGCTCTCGTTGTCCAGGGTACCACATACTCAAGCAATCCCCAGCCTCAGCTTCCCAGGTAGCTGAGATTACAGGCACGTGCCACCACGCCCAGCTATTTTTTGGAACTAGGTCTCGCTATGTTGCCCCAAGCAGGACTCGAACTGTGATCCCTAACCCCAGCTGCTTCATAGGCTGAAACTTACATGCATGCACCACCGAGCCCAGCCCAAGACATATTTTAAACCAGAGTTGTGCAAGTGCCTTTTTGATTTAGCATAGTAGTAGAAAATATGAATGTAATTATGGCCCTGACCATAATTTCTAGGTACAGCTAATTTACCAAAGGCTATCAGCTTGTTGGAAAATGAAATCCAAAAACCTTGGGATATTGGTTTTCTAATATTTCCCAGTGTCATGGGTGGTGGTAGTGAGAGTATTAGGCTTGTAGCTCAGAGTTTTATTTCTAGTTCAGGGAGATCTGGAGATCCAAATGGGGATGGGCAATAATAGCACTGTGAACATGCAGACCAGATCATAGGAAGGGACCCAAAAGATACAGCAGTATCTGCTCAGAGGAATTTTGTTTTCTTAGGGAAGCATGCTAATATGCACACATTTAGAAAACCTGCAAAGCAAGACCAACTAAGTATATGGGCTGAAGGAATTCAAAAATAAGTAACAGAACTGGGCAGGGTTAACCTGGGGCAACTTTTCGGAGGCAGTGATTTATGAAGCTAAATTGTTCAAGAAGGAGCGAGGTAAAATATTAATTTGCTTTTTCATAATGCTACTCAGACTCCCATAGACTTTCTAGAATCCAATTATATATTTATTCCCAGACCTTCCCTTTGTGACTTTGAAACTTTAGACCCTAACTGTAAAATTACATGAAAACTAGTGATTCCAGGGTCTTAGTAGTTCCTGTGGTTATGAAGGGTTTACGACCACCTGCCGGGTTCTTGGCCGGTTCTGGGGCTCTTGCAATAATTTTGGGTTTGGAAGGTTTTATCACCTTCAGATTTGTGTGCCCTGGCCAGCCCTGGGATGATGGTTCAACTTTGGTTAGAGAGCCTGGATTTGTCTCTTTTTTGGCAAAGCTAATTGCCCTTTCTTAAATAAAAAGAGCTGTAAAGTATCTGTTGGGACCCTCAGGCTGTTCTGTTTCTGAAGAGTTGGGAGCTGTGCTTTAGCTGAGTTGCTTGGACAAGGCCTTACAGTGAGGGCTAATGGATAAGTCTGCACATGTACAGTTTGCCTAGCTCTTCATAGAAATAGCCTTTAATAATGTTTTTGATTAGGTTGGCTGTAATTAGGAAGCTCATAAGTGCTATACGGGCGTTATGGGAAGTTCCTTTTGGGGACTTCTGAAATGAACTGATTTTGGTTTCTCTTACCTGCCAGTCCATGTGTGATTGAACTTCATGTGATTTCTGGCACTTTTCAAGGTGGATGCTTAACAGTAGAAGATGCTTGGAATTGCTAGTGCCAGGCTGCTACATTGCTTCCACCTGGAACAGAGATGGGTTACACTGCTTCAGTGTAGAAGTCTGGAGTCTTGAATAGAGATGCTAATTTAGAAATAAATGTTCCAACTTCTTTTGCCATGCCATTCTGGCATTGTGTAAAAGCGAGTTCCCAGTACTTGGAAGCAGGCACAATGGTTCATCTGTCTTGGACAGCAGGAGTTTGAAATGAACTCCGCAGTCAAATCCATGTTTTAGAGGAATCCAAATTTGGGTGAATGTTGACATAACCACTTGCAGTCTTCTTCCTGAAATGGCTCCTCCCCTATTTAAATGGATGGAATGAGTTTTTGTTGAATATGAAGGAACGTCTGAATGAACTTTTGTTTGTTTTTGTTAGTCACTTGTGCATAGGGAAGATGATCTGGGCACAGGTTGGCTTCTGCCTTTTCTAAGGGTGGACTGCTCTGGGAAGAGGTCTAATGCCAAGAATGCATTCCAGCATGCTGCAGAGGAGGACATTTGATCCCTAAAATGTTGGCTTAGCGTTGGTTATGGTACATATTAGAAATCACCCAGTAATCCAGGACAGATTTTTTTGTCACCCTTCAGGAAGTTAGTGCTGATAAGAAATGCTCAGGGGCTCTGGGTGCTGGGGCTGTGCGCTCTGCAGGCCCAGAGTGCTGCTTTGAGTTGTCACCCATGTGAAGAGGAAATGTGCCACGTGCTTTTTTTTTTTTTTTTTTTTTCCTCTTTCGCATTTGGGCTTCCTTATGGCTTCAGTGCTTCTGGGTTCCCGAGACTGCAATGTTAGGTATTAGACTTCTCCCTTGGCACTGGCACATTCATGATTCTCTGTGGCTCATCACCAGCAGCCAAGATTTTTGTATGCTTTTCCCTCTTCAACTTGTTAACTTGCTTGTTTATAGACAACTCTGTTACTAGGAACTCCCCCTTCTAGATCCAGCACCGGCATAATGACAGCAGGGGCGTTTAGGGCTGGTGTGATGGCAGTTATGTAAATACCTGTTTTCTGCGTCATTTTGCCTCCTGTTTTCCTTGGGGTCACAACTTGTTTGCTGGGCACGGGTGCATCTGGACCCAGCTGTTTACTCTCAGCCCCCCTTATTTTGGGTTTGTGTGAACTCAGCCACGGGGGATAGGATAAGAGGTGACCGCTTGCTGGGCTCTTCCTTTTAGAGGAAACAGATAACGTCTTTGGATTCTTTTTGCCCAGTGATTCTCCTCTCTCTTTAGACCTTATTACTGCTTTTTGTTGTCCGTGGAGAACCAGCCACCTGAGCACAAATGCTGACAATTAGTTGCTATTTGTTAGTATGTCTGCTCTGGCAATACAGATGGCTTTTTCTCTTGCCCTTTGGAGAATATTCTGTTCTGGTCTTAAGGTGGTGGAGTTCATAGGCCGGCTCAGCATCCATTTAGGCGTGTGAAGCTCTTAATTCAGATTTGGACAGCCTGCCATTTGTCTCCAGGCTTCTCACTTTTTACTGGTTTAGGGGTTGGGTTTAGAACGCTGGGCATGGTGGCACGTGCCTGTAAGCGGCAGCCTAGGAAGCCACGGCAGGGACCAGGCACCATGGTTCGAGTCCCGCCTGGGGCAATGTGGTGAGACCTAGTTTCAAAAGAATAGCTGGGCATAGTGGCGCGTGCCTGTAATCCCAGCTACCTGGGAAGCTGAGGCTGGGGGTTGCTTGAGTCCGTGGTACCCCGGGCAACATGAGCCTACGGTTCCACTGGCAAAAGTAGCAAGACCTA
Source organism: Uropsilus gracilis (assembly GCA_004024945.1). NCBI lineage: Eukaryota > Metazoa > Chordata > Mammalia > Eulipotyphla > Talpidae > Uropsilus > Uropsilus gracilis. The sequence continues at coordinate 36,716 of PVHY01007864.1, read as the reverse complement.
AGTCTCAAAAAAATAGGAATTGGGTTTAGGAATTCGGGCTGCCGGATAGTTCTATCAAGTTCTATGGTAAAGGATTTGGGCAGTTTATCTACAGCTTTGTCCTGGGGTAGGGAGAACCCGAGAGCCTCGCTGAGATCCTGACTTAACAGGTGATGGCATGCTAGGTGAATATTGATGACTGTCATGCATTTGAGCATGTAGCATGTGCCAAGTGCTGTGCTTGGGCCTTGCTGTGAATTTCCTCATTTAATCTTCAAAACTGAGAGTTGGGTTCTACTCTCTCTCCTTCCAGCCTGCCGAAGAGGAAACTGAGTAAGAATGAGAAATTTGCCCTAAGGCAGTAAACTAGTAAAAACTAGTTCTAATTTGATCAAGGTTTGCCTGCTTCTCCGGAGCTACAGTATTGTAAAATACTAAATTTGCTTCTCTAGAATAAATAATTCAAGGCCTACTGGAACATTATTTTTGCAGTAGCTCAGAACTCTTAAGTGGGGTGAAAGACTTAAGAGCCCTTGGTTCCACTTTGACATAATACTTGGATTTCCGTCCTGTCCATAACTTACCTTTAGGATTCTATTGAGGTATCCATGAATGGCCGTGTGAGCCCCTGGTGAGAAATGGCAACATATTTGGTCCTCAGACTCCTTACTTTTTGGGAGGGATTTTTGAGAATGGGAGTAGGAGCAGGATTCACATAGAGATCTTTGCTTTTATGGGAGTGAGAGTAACTTGCATTATGAGAATATTTGCAAACTTGGAGCACTCATTGGAGAGGCAGAGATTATTGCCTTAATTTTCCACTTGGGGGAAGTAAACACACAAAGGTTAAATAGGGTGCACAAAGTTTCATAGCAGAGTCAGCTCTAAAGCCAAGGCTGTGTGAATATAGGCAAGTCACTTACCATCTCTGAATCTCTATCCGCAACTGCAAATTACATTCTAGTGACTCTTGGTAGGGGTTCCTGCTTGAGAGGGGGTGGAATTGAGTAAAGACTGGTGTTGACCTTCACCAAATACTCCTATAGTTCTTAACTACATTTGAATGATAATGCTAAAAAAAAAAAAAAAAGCCCAACAGTGTGATCCTTGACCGCTAGCTTCCCAATACCTGGGCTCTGTTAGAGATGCTGACACTCTGTCAGACCTGATGAGTTCAGAACTCTGGCAGTGTATTTTACAAAGCCCTTTCAGACTGTTGTGATACATGCTCAAGTCTGAGAACTACTAGATTAATCATAGATGGTCATATGGGCTCAGACTATATTCAGATTATGCTGCTGGCCAGTGTTTCAGGTTTATCTGTCCTTCCCATAATGTGAAAGCATTTATTGGGTGGGGAGAAGGTTTTAAGTGCTTGGAGAGAAACTTGAGAGGTGAATCTCCTATGCAATAATGATACATGTTGGTGACACAACAAACATATGTGTCTTTTTATTTATAGGACTTAGGGGCTCCTTCCACTTCTTTTTGCCTGTTGGTGAGGCAGCCTGAGGGTAATGTGAATCTGTGGTCCTGGCTGTTTGATGACATGGAAAAGATTGGTTAGTTGAGGATGGTAACCGATGATAATGGTATGATGGTATTTTGGGTGATTAAATAAAATGAGATTGAGATAGCTGACATTCACTAGAAAGAAATTCTGTGAACCATGATAGGGTAATCTCAAGAGTATATGAGCAAAAACAGACTTAGGGCCAGGGAGTTGGAGGAGAGATGAATTTGAGCTAGTTTCCACAGTTTTGCATGGCAAGTATCCATTCCGGTTTGATTATACTGGACAGAGGTAGCAAATAAAAAAGAGACAAACAAGAGAAGACAACTAGTAACTCTGGTTTGGTCCCATGTATTTCTGGTATAAATGATGAAGCCTACTAAACATATTCATTGACAGTGGTGTAGAAGAGGTTGGTACCAATGTACTTCTGGAGTTTTTAAAAGAACTGGAGAATTTAGAGGACTCTTACTTTCTATTCAGGGATTTGCAGACCTTAAAAAAGCCTGAGGACATAGAGGCACCTATGATCTTAAGATTGAATGTGCCCCGAGCCAGTCATTATTTAATTGTGCCTTTTAGAAAGTGGACTTGGGTTGGTCAGGCATGGTGGCACATGCCTAGAAGCGGCAGCCTAGGAAGCCGCAGCTGGGACCAGGCATCGTGGTTGAGTCCCGCTCAGGGCAATGTAGCGAGACCTAGTTTCAAAAAAATAGCTGGGCGTGGTGGCGCACCCCTGTAATCCCAGCTACCTGGGATTGCTTGAGTCTGTGGTACCCTGGGCGACTTGAGCCCACAGTTTCATGGGCAAAAATAGCGAGACCTAGTCTCCAAAAAAAAAAAAAGTGGACTTAGGGAACCTAGGGAAATACTGACGTTTTTGGGGAAGTGGTCTGTGGCAATCCTAGGAATTAATGAAATGCAGTGGCATTGCTGCTGCTTGCTTCTCAGTGTCCTTATAAGATGTGGGCTTGATAGAAGCGATGTAGAATAATGATGGCAAATAGAACCCTTGGCTGTGTGTGAATCAAGTTCCGAGGCCTGGTGTAATGTGTCCCAGATATCTTCTTCAGAACAAAAGGAAAAACTTTGACTGGATGTAGGATTGTACACTTAGGAAAATTTGGAGCCTTTTTATATAATCCATGCAAGACCTGTCTGAGGTTAGAGTTAATAAATAAACTTGTAAAAATGGAGAAACAATCTGAAGAGAAAGTCAATGGAGCCTTACAGTTTTGTGCCTGGGAGCAGTTTTTGCCGTTACCTTGTTTGAGCAGCTATCTGCAGAGAAGTTCAATATAGAAGAGGGAGTAGTAGTTCAGAAACTAGGTCAGAACAAGTTGCAGTTTAGAAGTATTTTTATTGAAAAATTGATATATACCCTTCCGGGTGAAGCTCTGTTTGTAAGGTTACAATGACCCTTGTCTCTTCATGTCTTCCATAAGTGTACCATACCACTTAATGATAAGTGACCAGCAAGATAGAAAACGTCTGCAGAACTGACCCACTTTGTTGGACTTGTGGTCCACCCATACTAAGGTCCTTCCCTTCATAGAAGCACTGAAGGATGACTTGTGGGATGAAGTTCCTTTTCCTGGTGTTAGTTAACCCATACCACCTCCTGTGATAGCAAATTCTGTGCATTAAGTTTGAAATTACGGTGATGCAGCCACCTGTTCCTTGCATACTGTTAAAGTATCCTAGCCTTTGATCATTCTTCGTTTCTCAAGACTTTTCAGAATAAGAATTTTCTAAGTTCACTTAACTGCCAGGTCCTGTTGCTGTTACATTTTCTGCTTTAAAGCATGAAATAGTCGGTGACCTGGCTAGTGTTAAGAAGTCATATGGCAGAACCTCTTGGAAAACCTTTAAGTACCTACTTGTATGCTAGTTGCTTACACTGAAGCAACAAATACTTCTTGAGCTTTGACAGTATCAGGAACTGTGTTATGAACATAGGATTTATAATTCCTGTCTTCATGGAGTACTTTAGTGGGGAAAGATGTAAATCATAACGAAAAACAACTATCTAACTAATGAATGCACTGGAGAAGAATCACACTAGACAGTTGTCTTCTAACTATTAAATTTTTATTTATCATTACCATGCCTGTTGGGTTGTCCTGTTGGGTTGTCCTACTGGGTTCTTGAGGTGGGTACTGGTCAGTTCTGATGCCCTTTGCCTGTGCTGCTCCAGAGTCAAGTGTTACAGGAAATTCTCCATCTGAGATTGGTCTTGTAATGGCCTAGTTCATTGTTTCTCAGCAGAGCTTTTGTTTGTGGAGAGATGCATTGTAAAATACTTGACAGCTTTCTCCCCAGGTAACAAACACTGGTGGCATCACACCAGAGTTGCCAAGAAAACCAAAAGCATTTTCATACATTTGTTTCCAAAACCTTGGGGTTAGTATTGCCTCCATCGAAAACTATTGGGCTCTACTACCAGAATTCTTGGAACTACTGAACAACACCCTTGTTAGAACAGACAAAGTAGGCGGTGCTTGTGAGTTGGACTCTCCAGTCCTTTGGTGTTTGATTTGTGTCTTGTTTTGTACATAGGTTATTTTGAAATTGGCTTTTAATCCCATTCTGCTTTTTCTCCTATTGGGGGGTAGAGAGAAGGGAGTAATGTCTGTTGTGTGTGTGTACTTTATGAAATGGTACTGTAACCAGCATTCATATACTTCTCATTTGAACGGTCTCATAGCTTTGTATACTTTTTTATCCCCATTTTTGGGGGGAAGGTTTTTGGTGCCAAGTAATGACATGACTGGCTCAAAGTGGCAGTCAAAGACTGCCTTCATTTCGCTTCTTTTTTCCCCCTATGTTTAACCTTAACCTTTTTGAGTCTTTGCGAACACCTCATTGATGGCTTTGGGTTTCTGGTCTTGATTGTATGAGACCAGACCTTTAACTGTTAGCGTTTCTAAGCTTTTTAGGATGATAGTAGCTAGTAATTTGGGTGCTGGAGGATACTGCAGTCAGTTAAACATGCACATTCACCTCTTAAAGCTTTTATTCTGGTCTAGGATAGAGACATTAAACACGATAAAGAAGTATGCTGGGTGCCGGGCATGGTGGCTTGTGCTTGTAAGCTTCAGCCTATGAAGCAGCTGGGGTTAGGGATTGCGGTTCAAGTCCCGGTCGGGGCAACACAGCGAGACCTAGTCCCAAAAAATAGCTGGGCACGGTGGCACGTGCCTGTAATCCCAGCTACCTGGGAAGCTGAGGTTGGGGATTGCTTGAGTCTGTGGTACCCCGGGCCACGTGAGCCTGCGGTTCCATGGGCAAAAATAGTAAGACCTAGTCTCAAAAAAAAAGTATGCTGGGGATGAAAAAGTTCACCAGGGGATCAGGTAGATGTAGGGAGTCTACAGGATTGAAATATTACATGCGTTCACCAGGGAAGGCCAAGTTGAAGTGATATTTGATGTGAAAGAGGAAGCCATACTAATATCTGGGAAAAGAAAAGGTATTCCAGGTGGATGGGTCAGTGACTACAAAGGCTCTGATTTGGAGCATGTCCAGCTTTTTTGAGGAAGTTTTTGGTTGAGTATATTAACACATTTAATTTAAATTTGAGGGTGCTGTACTATCTGTATCTGTTGACTACAGAAACCCTGAGGGTCAGAGACACTGAAGGCCTTGAAGAGTCAGCACTTAACCATTGCCAAGAATGGACCTCTTAGATTACAAACATATCCTCTGGGTTTGAATGAGGTTAGGAATTGTAAGACCTCTGGAATTTCACTTTCTCTTCCACGGTCCCTTTTCATACTTGACATACAAGTTTAAACCTTTGTGGAGCTTAGTCTAGTATTCAGATGGTAAACATGAAATATATAGTGCAAATATTATGTTAGTGATGCATACTTGGGTGCATACTTTGGGACTGGGTATAGGATATATGGGAGGAATTTTGGCATATATGGGAATCTGAGGGCATACCTGGTTTTTCTCTTGGCCAGGCACTGCCCTCGTCACACCATTGTTTGGGTAAGGAAATTGAAGATACATTTGTGTTCTAGATTCACTTTGTACGGGGGATGGCAGGATCTCTGGAGGGATGCCGTGTTTCCCACGTGCCCCCAACTGGACATGAAAATCTCCTGGGGAGATTCCGACCCCCTCCCAGAGCCGCTGCTTCAGAACGGAGCAGGCCAGGTTCTGCAGTGTAGCGGAAGTGTGTAAGGTGCATTCTGGTTGGTTAGTTGTCTTGTCTGCTCCCAGAAGAGTTGGAGAGAAGTGGTATTCTTTGAGTCTAGTTCACTGAGTGGTACTACTGCCTTATTCTTGAGATTTGAAAGGCTGTAAAAAGGGGATGTTTAATTTTATCAAGTAACATTTCATTTCTTTTATTTATTTTTTTGAGACTAGGTCTTGCTATTTTTGCCCGTGAAACTGCAGGCTCACGTTGCCTGGGGTACCATGGACTCAAGCATTTCCCAACCTCAGCTTCCCAGGTAGCTGGGATTACAGGCATGCGCCACCACACCCAGCTATCTTTTGGGGGACTAGGTCTCGCTGTATTGCCCTGAGTGGGACTCAAATCGCGATCCCTAGCCCCGGCTGCTTCATAGGCTGAAGCTTACAGGTACGAGCCACCGTGCCCGGCTTCAAGTAACATTTCAATTCCCATTTAATCATCATCTTGAGGTCTGTCTGTCATTTGTATGACCCTGGCTGGACTTTGTACCTAAAGAGGAATTCTTTCTCAAGTTGCTTGGGTTTTGTAATTGAGGTTTTTGTAATTTGTTGGAAATTGGGAGAAATTGGCTAGTCAAGTTTGGTTTTCAAAGTGATTTTAACCATTTTAGGAAAAGTATTTTCTCTATGAAAGGTGGCTAGTGAAAATGCTCTTGGAAGGATGTTACCATTTGTTGGGGAATTCATTAGTTTCGTGCACTAGCTGCTTTCTTTGAAGGGCTCTTTCTGGAAGCAAAGGAAAAAATAAAGAAATACCAGCCACCTGGTTGTGGTTTTTCAGGCATGCCTCTTCTGGGTGGACAGCTGTGGGGTGGTTATTACAGTTGGCGCTCATCTGTGAGTTTTGCTAGATGATTGAATGACTCTTGTCCTTTGGTCTCCTTTTTCTACTCTTACTGAATTTTCCTCCGGCTTGGAAGGATGATGAAGCACAGTGACTTGAATGTGTCTGAACCAGAGAGACTCAGTCCCTTGTTCTTATTCTTTCCACTTTAAAGACGAATGTGGGTGGGAAGCATCCATGTCTGATGTCTGCTTGCAGCCCCTTTTGGTTTCTGTAAACAAAATGGGGTAGGTAGAACTTTCTGTTCAACTTGAATTTTGAGTTTTTATTCAACTTGGACACTTAACGGAACTTTGAGTGTTAGTTGCAAACTAATTGTTGGTGATTTCTCATCAAAGGCAGATGACCAGTTTAGAACTTGAACGATCTGGAATGAGAAAATTGTTTTCCATCTCTTGTAAGGTAGAAAACTAGGATGTGATTCTTAGTTTATTAATGGTAAAAATCATAGGCTGCATGGATTTGAATCCTTGGGACAGGTGTTGGTATAACTGATGAGAGATTTTTTTTTTCCTATTATCAATTTAGATTCAGGAAACCTTGATGTCTCTGGCAAGGCTCAAAAGGTGGTCAGGAATCTCTTATTGTCCTAGGTTGCTGAAAGAGTAGGGAAAACGTGTCTGTTAATACAAAATGAAGGGAGTCTCCTTTCAGGAGTCAGGGTATGGGAATGGAAATAAACAAGTTTCTAGGTATTTTCTCCTCAGTTGGGGTAGGGGATCTCTTTAGTTGGCCCAGTCTTCAAATCCATGAAAGATGGTTGAGAAAAGACAGGTTGAGGGGATACTAGATACAGAGGTCTGTATGGCTGGGAGTGAGCGAGACTGATTTATACTCATCAATTGGTGTACCAGGATGTAGAGGGTGGTGGTTCTTATGGAATTCTACCCTGTCCATCCTAACTGCCGAGTGGCTCGTGGAGCCACGTGGAGCTTCCAGGAAGCTAAAAGTGCATTGGTTGGGAGAGGCTTTAACTTTTCTATTTGTCTCTCCTTGGAATGCTCCTCAACAAGGGGGGTGGGGTGAGGTCCCATGCGGGAACTGGATCAACAGCTGCCGCCTGTCCTTGTAATCACAGGAAGCTGAGGCCGGGTGCCTTTGTATGGGAGCTCCACAGCCAGACAATAGTTTGTGCTGGCGGGGCCATGTGGCGAGTCACGTGACCCGGGACTGTTTTCTGCAGGGTCCTTACCCATCTGTTCTCTCGGCTCTTTCTGGGTTATCAGGCGCCAGTCCAAGTCCTCCCAGGCAGCCAGCTTCATGGCCAGAGATTACGAGCACTAACCTTCCTGGCAGGGGCGGTGTGGCTTCGCGTTTATGCAGATTAGCCATGTGTTTCTCACTTCAAGGCGTTCCACAGGAAAAGCCTTTTCCTGTGTTTGGCTCTCAGTGGGCGGTTCCCAGCTTACTGTACTGGGACTCAGCAAGCAGCAGGCGTGCACGAGAGGGATCACAGTACACTGGCCCCCTCCCATTCCACCTCCAGTGCTACGTCACCACAACACAACCGCTCGAGCTCTCATACTGTTGGTGTCATTCATTCGGTGCCAAGATTGCTTTAAAAAATTCCCTTGGCCCCAGTTCAAACAGGAGTACAGCTGGGATGTGTTAGATTTTAGGCAGTCTGCCCTCAATTTGAGATGAGTTATAAATAGCAGTGCCGACTTCCTTAACTACCGCTCTCTGAGGTAAAATGCAGGTTAATTACTGTGGGAATCAATTAGGGGGTTCTTTCGGTTAAAGAGCCAGGGATGCTTTTTTTTTATTGTTATTAAAAGTCATACAACAGATCTGGCCAGGAATAAATTGAAAGCACAAGGAGTAAGAAATAATATTTAAATGTCTCAAATTCGAGGTTGTGGCTCTAGGTTTGTATTGACCTCAACTGGTTGGTGTGTAGGGTGACAGAACAAGTGGAGACTTCAGCTTTTTGATGAAGACCTTCTCAGCAGCACCCATCATCCCTCTGTATCTGTGTTACTGCCAAACCTTGAGTACCAAATCTGTCTCTTTGGGGTTGCTTCTTGGTCACTTCCTTCTGCATCTTTGGATTGGGACTGAAGCCTGGAGTTTTTCTCCGTTGAAATTTTAGTTCAACAAAATTATGTTTCTCTTGCCTGAAGCCACAGCCACTTGGTGTGTTGTATTTTCAGCAACAGTTATTTTGCTTCTTGCAAGTTTGAATTCTTGACCCCTTTTCTCTCTGGCCTTCTTAGTCAGCTATGGTCAGAAGTTGGGGGATTTAAGACCAACATGTTCTATTTCACAACCCCAGAGGGTCATTGTGGCTCTCCTCCTTGCTATAAGAAGTTGTAAGGGATTCCAATAGCCCACCGGTCTGAAGGGGGTCTGAAGGGGTGTGTGATTCCATTTGCTTGGAGCAGAGGAACTCACCATGCAGGTAGTTAGTCTGCTTGAGCTGTTTGTTCTCAATGTGTTCAGAGGACCAGCCTGCTAGGCATCATTGCCTTTGATGCCCCTAAACTGCATCTTTTGATGCATCTCGTTTGGCAGTCAGTTTGTAACAGGGCTAGTGATCTAGAAGGAGATAAGTGGAAGTGGAGATGGGGGGCTTTTTTCCCCTTTTTATTTTTATTTTTTTATGAATGCAGGAGAGTATATAGCGGGGTGCCTGACTTCCCTGATCAAGGGGCAGCATTTTCCTCTCAATTATGTGCCTATGGCAGAGTCTTTGCTTTTGAAGTGTAATCACAGTAATCTACTCCTGTGGTTTCCCATTGAAAGGATTTCCTCTTCGTCTTTCCCAGAGTGGAATCTCTGGCTCTTTGCAGCTAGGGTTTGGTGTTTCCCTGCCTCTTTCTTAGTGCTTGCAGATTGCTGATACTGCTTTTCTATATTATGTGTAATAGGGATTTTTTTTCCAGTTTGAAGTTACTACTTTTCAATAAAACTGATTATTGAGGATATAAGGCCCCTTTTCTGAGAGATCAAAAAATGGCATTTCACCTATAACTGCAAATCACAAATCTTTCACAATTTTTTAAATGTTAGAAGTGTTAAGTTAGATCCCTACCCATCTCATACCTACTGATATGTGCAGATGTTAAACTTTGAAGTGAACCTGAAGTGATACAATTGTTAGAACTGGCTATGTTTTAGTTTACTCAAATTCAGCATATGCAGCTATTGTAAGCTGAGTAGTCTGTTGATTATAAACCTTTGGTGTAAAGGGGGGGGGGGTGTGTCCACAAATCTGATGACCAGGAGATGGGAGTATCTTTATTTTTAGAATAATTTCTATGACTTGTGTAAAGATTTCCTGAAGTTGATGGAAGGGAAGGATTCTTGTACCCTTCATTAACCCTGTGTTAGTAGCTGTCTTCTACTGGGAGTACATACCCTCTATGTGAGAGAGGAAAAGGTAACTTGCCTTTAGCCTTTGGTTTTAAATTCTGTGTTTGGGGTTGCCTGTGCAACTTGAATACCTTTCTTGTATAAAATGGGCAGGTAAGATTATTCACAAAAGTGTTTCTTCTCCCTTGGCTGTTCTGCCTTTTCTTTTTCAATTTAGTTCACATTTTTTCAATTCATATAACCTAGGATTTCCCCGTGGCTCTGTGGCTAGTTTGATCTGAGCTTTCTCCTTGTGGTATCCCCTACCTACTTCTTGCAGTAGGGCAACCTGGCACATTGAAGTTAATGAGTTCTTTCTCTACATTTGGATTTTGGAGTGGGGGAAATACTTTCAACTCCCGATCTCTGACTTCCTAGAACGTAGCCTTGAAAGAGTCAAATAAGTGCTAAACCATACAATTCTAACTAAATATTTACCTGTAGAAGTGTTGGAGATCAGAGTGCTGATGAAGTGAAAAGTGGCTTCCTATTGAGGGTTGGACTTTTGTTAGAAGCAGGGTCCTGGTGCCATTGCATAGAGTTGGAAATGTAGGGAAACTTGGCATGAGACTGAAAAATTAGTATTGTTGGAACACCCTGGAGTGCTTTTGAACCAGATAGAAACACTGTTTATCATTATGGATGATAACTATTAAACATCTAAATGCCAGGAACTGTATAGAATGTGTAATGTGGATGTTAGATGAAGAACTGATGTAGTTAAGGTCAGACAGTGATAAGTTAGATTTGAACCCAACTTTTATGGATTTACTATGCCCTTTGCTTTTTCTCTGCTATACTCTACAGGATGTGGTAGGTAAGAAGTTCAAGGTATTGTTTAGAAGGGGAAGATGAATGATTTATGAACATTGCTCTAGAACTGTGTGGTCCACTATGATAACCACTAGTCACTTGTGGTTATTCAAATTTTGTAAAAAGTAAATAAAATTAAAAAAATAAGTTTCTTGGTCATACTACCCATACTTCAAGTACTATATAGTTACCTATCACAGGAAATTTTACATACTTTTCTAGATCACATTAGAAGCACCTGAGAATCTTGAGGGGGAGATGGGTGCCCAAGGCCTTTCAGACCTACTGAGTTGAACTCTCCAGGTAGAGGTTCGGATATTTATGAGGCTTCACAGAAGATTCCAGTCTGTAACTCCAGTTAATAGCTATTGCTCCAGAAGCTCCCTGGTAACCATGGCAATGACTGCCTCATGCTTTGTTGGGAGACCTGGACTGACAGATACCCAGAGTGGGCTTGTCTGGTCTTTCCGTTCAGCAGATGTGTAGGCTTTTCACCCAGGAGCCTCATGGACAGCATCTGCAGTATGGGATGCGATGAAACTCTCATGACAGGCACTGTGATGTGGCGCTGTAAGCCCTGCACTCTACAGGAGAGAAGGGTGACGGTTTGGCTCCATTGCCAGGTGTAACTGGGAAAACCAGATACTCTCTACTTTATTACCCACTAGCCCAGTTGTTAAATTTGAACTTAATAAACAATCCCAAAAGGATCCACATATCGTCAAAATTATGATTGGGAACATTATTGGAGTTTCTGTTATAGAGGCAGACTTGGGCAAAAATCATTTAATTAGGGTTGTTGGGAATAGCCCTTTAATAATATCGATCTGTGGAGATGATTCAGGACATGGTTTTACTATGATTTGCTATAATTTAGAAACTGGGAGAGGACCCTCATTGATCACTGTTACCTTTTAGCTGAAATTTCAGCTGCAACCTAAGAGAACTTTGCTTCTGCTTTTTTGCAGCTTGATATTTAGAATAGTATTTAGAATAATAGTCTCTGATTTGTATGTTATCTATTTTCCTCATGACACCTCTACTGCCTCTATTATAAAACACATAGGTAACATTCCCCCTCCCTGCCCCACTAAATAAAAACACATACAGAGAACCAACTGTTTAAAAGCTCCCTACCTGTTATTTTAGATGGGTTTTATTCTAAAAGATTTTAGAGTCCTTAAACTGTAATGTATTTTAGAACAGACCTGGAAGGAAGCTTGGGGTAATCTAGACCAGTTGTTCCTAGCATGTGGTCCCTGGACCAGCAGTATCATTATTACCTGGGAACTTGTTATAAGGAGTATCCTGGACCTAATCCTGAAGTTGCAGAATCAAACTCTGGGGATGGGCCCAGCAGTCTGTGTGGATATATTAAAACTTTGAGTTTTCATTATTGGTACTAGACTATACTCCTTTATATGTTCTTTTTAAAGAGACAAGTTCTGTCCTCCTTATTCCCTAAAACTCTTAAGTATTAACAGCGATAAACCTCTCATTTGAGATGCAGTGGGGTGTAAATTCAGTCACAATTCCCTAACAACATCATCCATTTGGGAGAAAGCAAATTTAGGTACTTGTGCCATAGTGCAAACAGGCCACACATGTGTAAGAAAAAAGAGTTGACTGTTTAAAAAGAGAGACCTATCTAGATGTATCTTGTGCATTTGAATTCCTGGCAATAGTACTGAAACATCAGTTTTAGTGTTGCTGGATGAGATCTTGTGGTTGATTCCAGTATCAGTCTTCTCCCAGCCAGAGTGCCTTTGTTCTGGTTTTCTGCACCGTTTTCTACATCATAGGTTCATTGCTGCATGCCTGGTCTGTGCCTTGGATCTCAAGTAGCACCATACTTCCAGAGTGGTCCATAACTTGTGTGGTGCTTCACAGACTGGACACCATTTTCATCTTACATGTGATCAAAGTCAGGGTTCTAGGGCTGGGCATGGTGGTGCATGCCTGTATGCAGCAGCCTAGGAAGCCACGACCCTGGGGTCAGGGATCGCGGTTCGAGTCCCACCAGGGGCACGTAGCGAGACCTAGTCCCCAAAAAATAGCTGGGCGTGGTGGTGCACGCCTGTAATCCCAGCTACCTGGGAGGCTGAGGCTGGGGACTGCTTGAGTCCGTGGTACCCCGGGCAACGTGAGCCTGCGGTTCCACGGGCAAAAATAGCGAGACCTAGTCTCTATTTTCTTTCTTTCTTTTTTTTTTTTTTTCCGAGACTAGATCTCG
>PVHY01007864.1:7464-23674 GCA_004024945.1 Uropsilus gracilis | reverse complement strand
CCGCTTCATAGGCTGAAGCTTACAGGCACGAGCCACCGTGCCCAGCTTAGCTAGAGCTAGTTTAAAAAAAAAGGATTCTGAGGAAGATTAAATGACTTGCTCAAAAGCTACCAGGTCTATACCATCACTTTTTCACAGTAACAGCTTTCCTATGTGGCATACAGACTCAAAATACCTCTATGTCTGGGTTTGTGTTCAGCTTGGTTGGAAACCATAAAAACTTCAGGTTAACAAAATGCTCTTTATTTTGTAGCCATCCAGTCCGATGGATCAGATGGGCAAGATGAGACCTCAGCCATATGGTGGGACTAATCCATACTCGCAACAACAGGGACCTCCATCAGGACCACAGCAAGGACATGGGTACCCAGGCCAGCCATATGGGTCCCAGACCCCGCAGCGGTACCCGATGACCATGCAGGGCCGGGCGCAGAGTACCATGGGCGGCCTCTCTTACTCACAGCAGGTAGATTGTGACTCTGATTACCCTAAACCTGTTGCTGTCTAGGATCTGGTCTGTGAGATATAGAATCAGAACGAGTCTTTGGCACAAGCCTCTTGAAAGGATCATGGGCCAACTGGCTCAGGTAGTTAGAGTGTACTACTTGTACTCTGAGGAAAGCTGGTCCCCGCCCACAGGCTATATATATGTCATCTTAGACCTGGCTGGCCTGCTTGTACCCACTCAGTGGGCGAACTCAGAAAGGCAGTGTCTGAATACCTGTTCAGCACTGCCAAGAAAACCACTTCAGCATATGCCCTCACTTACAAGACTTTAAAGCAAAGTTTGTCCATAAATACTGAAAACACATTGTTACATTTTACTTTTAAGTGAGGTGGATATTTTTTAAGAGGTGAGGTGGATATTATTGTTTTTCATATTTACCAAATATATAGGACCCTAGTCCATACCTGTAATACTTCCTGGTACAAGTAAATATGTAGGTTCGCAAATATTCTTTGTTTTTTATTGATTTATATATATATGTGTGTGTGTATGTGTGTGTGTATATATATATATAAAATTTTCTTATATCATTGTATCCCTCAAATATTTTTTGAACTGAAGACTAAATGAAAGAGAGAACCAGAGTAACTTAGTAATTTGCGTGCTAACCCTAGGTTAGTAAGTCATTAGTAAACCCTAGGTTTTCAGTCATTAAACTAGGCTGTCATTGTGACTAGGATGCAGGTTTCTGTTGCTTATAATAGAAGTCTAGGTCATGATAAAAAGAATAGGTGTTGATGAAAACAGCTGCTCTTCTAAGTTAACCAATTAAAGAGCATAATATTTCTGTGGGTGAATAGTCTACTTATAAACTAACCCAGTTTGACTGTCCTTCCTGACTCAGTTTAGACAGGGATGATGGACCTTCTGAATAGTGAGACTTACCTGCTTCCTATACTCATTCTTAGGGCATAGCTTCTGCTAGAATAGTGCAACCTTTCTTACTCTAGAAGAGTCAGTGCTAAAAGTATCCTTTCCTTTCCTACAGCTTCCTCCCTATGGACAACAAGGTCCCAGCGGGTATGGTCAGCAAGGCCAGACTCCATATTACAACCAGCAAAGTCCTCATCCCCAGCAGCAGCAGCCACCCTACTCCCAGCAACCACCATCCCAGACCTCTCATGCCCAGACTTCATATCAACAGCAGCCACAGTCTCAGCCACCACAACTCCAGTCCTCTCAGCCTCCATATTCCCAGCCATCCCAGCCTCCACATCAGCAGTCCCCAACCCCATATCCATCCCAGCAGTCCACGACCCAGCAGCACCCCCAGAGCCAGCCCTCCTACTCACAGCCGCAGGCACAGTCTCCCTACCAGCAGCAGCAACCTCAGCAGCCAGCACCCTCGACGCTCTCCCAGCAGGCTGCGTACCCTCAACCCCAGTCTCAGCAGTCACAGCAAACTGCCTATTCTCAGCAGCGCTTCCCTCCACCACAGGTAAGATACCGTAGACTCTTGCCTTTCCCTGTGTGTGACCACAGACAGCTTGGGGGTTGGTATCATAAGAACTTTGCCATACAAATTGGTTCTCTAATGTGCATTTAAAAACCAATTAAACTCTGGGTAAACATGCTAACTGGATTGATTGAACTAATAAAGGCGTAACCTTCTTAACTGCATAAAAACCTGTAGCTCTCCTCACTGATAAAGAAATAGGGTAACTGTAAGTTACTTAGATAAGAAATAAAAGCTAAGAAATAAATGCTTTGTTTTTTTAACTAGTCTATCAGAATTTAGGCGTCCAAGTGGGTTCAGTCTTTTAAAAAGCGGTCACTTTTGGAGGCAATACATTGCATTTGTTCCATTCTGTTACTGCTCAAAATATTTTAGATGCCACCAATTTGAAATTGCCATGAGAACTGACATCACATTGTTTATAGAGTGTTTTCAGTAGTGACCAAATTCTTAAATTTGGGGGGTAAATTGATTTGGGGGGCTCGCTAAAATTTGTAGCCATTTCTATGAATAGGGTAGGTGATAAAGTCTAAAAATAAATTAGATTTTATGTTTAAAGAATAAAAAGAGGAGCGCTGGGAGGCAAGAGGCCAGGGATTGCTTTAGTTCTGGGTTCAAGACTACCCTGGGCAACATAGCGAGACCTGGTCTCAAAAAAAGCAGCGAGGTGCATTGGTGGGCGCATGTAATCCCAGCTACCTGGGAGGCTGAGGATTGCTTGTCCACAGGATCAGGACTATCCTGGGCAACATAGCGGACCTAGTCTCAAAAAAAAAAAAAAAAAAAAGAGGTGACCGAGTAATGACATGTCTACTGAAGATTTCATGGCATTGTGAGAATAAATATCTTTTCCTAAGGTGATATCTTTGAAGGAAGCAATGCTCATTAATGCAGAGGTTTTAGCATGAACTTTTAAAATTAATTGGTAAAATTCCTTGATAGTAGAACTTATAGGTAGTTAGATTTCCTTTAATCCCTAAGAAACACCTTTCTGTGGGTGTCGGTAAGTGGTCAGTGGCACCATCAGAAAGAATGCTGACAGTCTGCTTAGAACCACAACTTGTATTTTTCTGTCAGCAGATAATAATGTTTACCATTGGGTAGCCTCTCACACCCTGCTTCCATTCTGTGAGAGAGCCCCTTTCACATTGAAGTACTGGTTCATCAATGCCAGACCTTCACAGCTTTTGTTTTTTTGTTGTCTAGGAGTTATCTCAAGATTCATTTGGGTCTCAGGCATCCTCAGCCCCTTCAATGGCCTCCAGCAAGGGAGGGCAAGAAGACATGAGCCTGAGTCTTCAGTCAAGACCCTCAAGCTTGCCTGTGAGTATTTCTGTCACCACTTAAAAGATGATAGGGGCAGAAAGAAAAGCAAAGAAAGCCAGTTTCTGGTTGGAAGTTTTGGTGGTATTGAATTAAATGAATCATAAGGTATTCCGTGAATTCAAGTTCAAAATTCTGAATAAGAACTTAAAAACTGACCTCGCGGAGTGGCTGTTTTGGTTACCTGCCCAGGAAATTGCTTGCAATTTATATTTGAAGGGTTTTTTTTTTTATTGTTATTGTTGTTATGGCTTATTTTGCATTTTTTGGGGGTCATTCTTGGGTTCTTGGGAAAGATCCAAGTGAGGGACAGAGAAGATGATGGTGTTGGAAGCACTGTCTGCTCCCCATCAATGTTGAGAGACATCTGTGCTCTTATTAACCTGACTTTTAAGATCTTAAATTTTAGGTTTTTGGCCATAGCATATAGGAAGTAGAATCTGGAGTACACTCAGCATGGATTGTCACATTGACTGTGGTGAAGTAAAAGCTGTTTGTCTGGTTGTTGTTTGTGTGAATAGGTGCTTTTGTTTAATAGAGTGCTTAGTGCCTAGATGCTTGATTAGTATTTATGGAGTGAACTGACCATGTCCTAAAAAAGGCAATAGAGTCTCCTGATCAAGAACTTGGGGTTGCAGGGCCACATTCAAAATACAGGGTCTGTATTTTGACTTGCCACGAAATCTGTAGCTTGGGCAAATCAGTTAACTTTCTCAACTTTATAGGTTTTGCGTCTATAAAGTGAACCTAGATGCACCCACTTCGTGGGGTGATTATTAGCGTTAAAAGGTAGTATAGAGAAAGTGCTGGTGCATTGTAGGTACTCCATAAATGTCAGCTATTATCATGATCCTCTCAGAGGGCAGGAGGACTGTAATGGACACCTGAAAGGCAGTTCACACCCATTATTTAATGTAGTAGCCTTGGTTCTGAAACCATTTCTGCCTAGTCTTAGTTCTGCCACATGTTTCGGCAAGTTACTCAAGCCCTGAAAGTTAATCCACTGGGCACAGGAAGAAAACGGGCTGCTCTGAACCTAGTGAAACAGTAGGTTGCAAGCCCTCCGTTATAAATAAATCCTGCTTCCGTTAGGAAACAGAAATACAGCTACACACACCCGCCCAAATAAGAGTCTTCTGATATTTTGAGCCTACATGGATTTAAAATTTTGGTTCTTCTGATTTGGGGGAAGTGGTTTCTGAATCTTTAAGGAGGTGGGAGGCAGGAACTCTTCATCCTGAAGCCTCCTGTGGCTTCCCTGAAGGTGTCTGAGCAGTAACCTCGGTGGGGCAAGACTTGGGGGTTCCTCAGCCCCTACCAGTTGGGCTCCCCAGGCTGACACTGCTGCTTTCTCAACTGAGAAATTGGAGGAAACCTTTAAATAAAGGAACTGCTCTTTGTTCCCTTCTCATTGATTGTTGCAGTCCTTTGCTGCATCTTGCACTTCACTGGAATGTGCTTTTTAACTTGATTCAGTCAGGTGTGTTACCAGTCCCTCATCACCTACAGTCTGTGGCTGGATCTGGGTAGGTGCTAGTGCGGCAAGAACCCAGTAGGTAGATTGCTGCTGGTGCTGTAAGCTGCTCCACATCAAAAAGTTTGTTTGCTTCCAGTGACCTTTGGACAGAACTGTTTGGGTGTTTTTTAATCCTGAGAAGGCCAGTGTACAAATATGCCTGTCTTCTAAGGGTCAAGGTGAGAGCGTAGTACTATTGAATCTAAGACCGTCTGATAGGATCTACGGAAATGAAGGTGTTGGCAGCCTTTTAGACTTAGGGGAGGGTAGTTCATGGGCAGCCTGTCAGGGAGCATTCCCAAGTTCAGGCTTCTGCTGTAGACGCATCCAAATGGGTCATTTGCTCTGTGGTAGGAGCTCCGCGTGGGAGGTAAGCTGGCTGGGTTATTGACATCTTGTTTGTTGAAGTGCTTTTTATCCCTCTGCTGCTTGGACCAAGAAATCAAAGGTACTTATTCTTTGAAAACTTGATTTGATGCCAGATTTGCCTAGCCAGGCTGGGAAGTAGTCTTAAGAAAAAAGAAGTAAGGATTCCCTTCCTCCTCTGTCTTTCATTAAGCAGCGGCTATGTTAAGGGGTCCCCAGCTTTGTCTGTGTGTTCCTTTACTCACGTGTTGGTAGCGCACCTCCCGAGCTGCTGATACTTTGACTAGGAGGGCAACCCCTCTAGTTTTCTGCATCACCCTCTTCACTTACCCACCTTAGCCTTAAAGGTATTGTCATCCGTAAAGACTCACTGTTTCAATCCTGATTAGAACAAAAATGAGATTTTGTGGAGCTTTTGCTCAGTTATTACTGCCAAACCATTTAATTGCTGAATGTTATCCTTGTATTTAATCGTTGTTCAATTTATGTTTTATTAATCTTAAATGTAACCTCAGATCCTTAATGTTACCAAAGCATCAGAAATGTTGATTGCCGGGCATGGTGGCTCGTGCCTGTAAGCTTCAGCCTGTGAAGCGGGCGGGGCTAGGGATCGTGGTTCGAGTCCTGCCTGGGGCCCGTAGCGAGACCTAGTTCCAAAAAAATAGCTGGGCATGGTGGTGCGTGCCTGTAATCCCAGCTACCTGGGAAGCTGAGGCTGGGGATTGCTTGAGTCTGTGGTACCCCGGGCAACGAGAGCCTGGGGTTCCACGGGAAAAAATAACGAGACCTAGTCTCAAAAAAAAAAAAAGAAATGTTGATTGCTGTTCCTTTCTGCTCCACTTTCAGATGTAGTAGGTCTGGGGTGAGATTTGAGAATTTAAATTCCTTGATGCTGCTAGCCCAGGTATAACACTTTGAGAACCTTATTTCTTTCTTGTTTGCTCTTTGCTTTGCTCTCAGCTTTCTCTTTCTGTAGTGCCCCATGCTTTCCCTGCTTTCAGACATTGTATTCTTCCCTTTGTCTTAATACTCTTTTCCTTCCACCTTCATCTATTCATATTTCAAACTGTACCTTCGAGATCATTTCCTTGGAAAATTCCTTCCTTACCAAGCTTCAAAACTCAACTAAATAACTTATATGATATTTTCACTAATCAAAGGTAGTTTTTATTTTACAAAACAAAACCCTGAAATATTTAGACATATTAAAAAGGCTTAAAGAATAATTCAGCACCCATCTTTAGAGCTCTAACATGACTGATAAAAGTAAAAACTCATGTAGTCTTTATTCTGAGATCACTTCCCAGTTGTCCTACCAGGGAAAACACTCTCCAGTACTTGAGATTCCTTTGACCCTTGTTGCCATAGAATTTTGTTGATGTCTGTGCTCACTTGGGTATCCTCCGCTAGGTGGTCAGCTCCTGGAGAGTGCGCACTGTAGTATTGACCCCTGTGCTCCAGTACCATCATGATTCCCAAGACCAGTGGTTCTCTACATTGCCTATGTAATAGAAATATCTGGGGAGTAAATTATCTTTAAAACCAGTTGTATTCAGAGTTGTGATTTATTTGATGTGGGGTAAGACCTGGTTTGATTCCAGGTGATTCTGATTTACAGCTTGGTGGAGCTCCACTCCTCTAAACTGTGTCATGAGCCTTTGCCCTAAAGGACTGTTGCTTCTAAAGGCCAGGCATGGTGGTGCATGTCCATAAGTTCCAGCCTAGGAAGCAGCGGTCGGGGCCAGGCATCGTGGTTCGAGTCCCGCCGGGGGCATGTAGCAAGACTTAGTTCCAAAAAAATATAGCTGGGCATGGGGGCACGTGCCTGTAATCCCAGCTACTGGGGAAGCTGAGGATGGGATTTGCTTGATTGAGTCTGTGGTACCCTGGGCAACGTGAGCCTGTGATTCCACAGGCAAAAATAGCGAGACCTAGTCTCAAAAAAAAAAAAGACTGTTGTTTCTAGTCAGTGCTTATCTCAAGTGTGATTTCATTTTAGTGCAAGCTAAGTGAGGGCTGTCTTGCTCATCCTCATGGCCATCATAGTGCCTGGCACACAGAAGAATTCAACGATTGGGTGAATGAACCTGAAGAATAGCCATTATGAACTGGGCATGGTGGCGTGTGCCTGTAAACGACAGCTTATGGAGTCGCGGCTGGGTCTGGGGAATCACGGTTTGAGTCCTGCCTGGGGCAACACAGCGAGACCTAGTCCCAAAATAGCTGGGCGTCATGGCATGCACCTGTAATCCTATCTACCTGGGAAGCTGAGGCTAGGGATTGCTTGAGTCTGTGGTCCCTGGGCAACATGAGTCTGCAGTTCCACGGGCAAAATAGCAAGACTTAGTCTCAAAAAAAAAAAAAAAGAATATCCATTATGTTGCTCCCCCAAAAGTATATGTCTGACAGGGTGCACTTTGATCATATTTTCACTGCAAAAGCAGGGCAAGTATCACAGGCTGTTCTAGTAAGGTTTGACCTCTGTTCTAGAGGATGGTTTAATTTATTTGTCCTTCCTGACAGTGACCTTAGGAAGAAATAAAACTGAGACTTGTCATCTGTCTTAAGAAATAATTACTTCACTGTTGTTAAAAGCCCCTGTAAGGGATGGATGAGCAGAGGGCTAGGTGTTTCATTAAATCTTTAATTTTTGGGGGGGTGGAAGGGGTAAAATCTGATAATCGGTATCTGGCTTTTGGATTGTAGTCATTTTTGAGTATAACCTAAGAGTTGCATCTTTAAAAAGTTCTGTTTAAGTGATTCATCCAACTGTGTGTGGTTTCCCTGGAGTAGTGAATGCTTCCCCAATTTTTCTTATGGAGACACGTTGGTAAATTTATATTTTAGTCTTAAAGGTGTGCCTGGAATAGTTTTCAGTAAGTGGTAAAGAGTAGTTATAGAATTGCTACTCTGATAGCTAGCTAGATCAGTGCTTCTCAAACTTTCGCATGCATTACAAATCATTAGAGATTAATTAAAACATAAATGACTTCTGCCTGGAATGCTTTTGATTCAGTGTGTGGGGTGAGACCTGGGACTGCACTTCTAACAAGCTCTCAGGTGGTGTTGAAGTTCTAAAGACCATACTTAGAGTAACAGCTTAGTCCTTTGATAGGGTGAGAAAAAAATTATTGGAGTAGGAAGCCACTGTGGTAACTTGAATGCTAGTGACTTACACTATAGTTTGATTCTTGATTATGTAGTGGCAAAGTTATGACTTAGGGGAGAAAGGGGTCTTACCTTGCAGCTGCAGCCTTAGCAGTTCATTACTGGAATAGGGCAGTTCCTGTCTACCAACACCACTCTGGGAACTCTCTTACACTCTGCCACTCACCCCTGCCTGGAGCCCTTCCAGTTGTTGACCAGCTGGCTCTAGTCTTAGAAATGACTTTTGATTCTGGTTTCTCCTACCCGTCCCCAATTGCCTGTGTGTGTGTTTTGGGTTTTTTTTTTCCCCCAGGCCCCTGTTCTCTCTCACTGGGTGCGTTATCATAGGCCCCTGACTCTTCTGTTTCTTTTCCTTCCAAGTCTGTCCTCGACATAATCTCCAGAGTGATCATCTTTTAAAAAATCAAACCTGGCCTGTTACATTGTTGCTGGCTACCTGTTGGTTACAGGTTTTAGCCCAAGTGTGATACAAAAGTTTCTTTTCTGGAGGATGAGGATATCTTAACAAATAAAAACAAAGCAAAACCAAAAAACTTAGTCGCTAAGTTCCTTGTCCCTGGAGTAAAACCTTGTCACACTGTTTGCTGTGGGTGCTATAGAGAAGGCAGGTAGACTCTGGGCGGGGGCTTGGCCTCCAGCCATTGCAGAAGTAAACTTGAAGAGTAAACTCTTCAAGTCTATGATTTTGAGTCTGACCTGTTTACTGAAGGGTCCTCCTCCATTTCATAAGTAAAATAGAAGAATGTGTGTCCAAATGTTACAGTAAATGATGTCATTGATGCGTTTATTCCTAGATAGTGGGGGCAATACCTCATGGAAGTGACTCAGAATGAGCTAAATGTGGATGTGCCTCAGTGGTTGGAAAGGAAAAATACAGCCTGAACAGAGACTAGGTCAGGATTGATGGATGTAGTATTGACCATATTTTGGGGGTTAGATCAAGGTCAGGCTTGGTGGTGGGACAGGTAATAATCGGAGGGAAGCTGGATCCCAGTAGTGGGAGTCCTGTAGTCTAAGTAAGTCATTTGGATCTTAACAAGGCTTGCACATGTGTCATTTGGGCAATAACGTGATGAAACTAGTATTGTAGAAAACAGTTCATCGGTAGATAGTCTGAAATCCATTGGTATGTTGTTTGAGAGTGGAAGCTAGCACGTAAATTAAAACTGTTGAAATCTGGCAAGAGATGTGTAGTTCTATCCTTCTGTCTCATTTGCACAGCTACTTAGTCTCAACTGTGAGAAGTGTGAGAAAAAGATCTATAGAGTGGAGAATAAGTGGATCCTATGCTGGGAGATTTCACAATCTTGATTGAGGGGAAAAGAAATCCCATTGACAAAAATGGAAAAGGTTAGTAGAAAAACTGAGTCTTGAAGTTCCATTTAGTGCAATGCAAATGCTTGCTTACTAGAGATAGGAGACTGAAACTTGGGTAGTTCAGGCTTGGTGTAGGAGATGAGTCTGGATGGAATCAGAGCTGCTTGTGCGGTGGATAATACTTAAACCTTGGGATGTGGTAGGCCTCCCAGGTCATTGAGTATGGCAAGAGGAGCCTGACTGGGCCCTGGGCAGTGCCTGTCATCATCTTGTTAACACACTTTAGGTGGGGAGATCAGAGGAGACAGGAGGACTGTCTCATTTCTGGAAACCAGTGGGGTGGGGGGAGGGATAGAGGCAGGGAGAATAATCCACATCAAATTTATATTTCAAGGAAAACGGGTGTTTAGATTTGTTATTAAACAGGTTATTTGGATCCTTTTTTTTTTTGGATAGGGAGAGGATCTGATTTCTGAGGGCTTGAGGGAAGGATCCCTGTAAGGGAACAGTGTAGAGGGAAAGAGCTCTGGAAAACCATAGAGGGAGGCAGCTGCCTCAGCCCAAATGCCTCAGCTTCACCTCAAGACCCGCATGAATGTCAACATGCAGATCTTTCAGGAGCTTCAAGAGAAAGGAATTAAGGGCACTCGCAGGGTTAGCTTTAAGGGACACTATATACCATATCCTTGACCAAAAGGTTTAAGAGCCTGTGGTTAAAGATCTGGATCATGCTTGTTTTCTTTGGTTAGGGAGGAGTGGAGGTTATTGATGCTCAGAGTGAGGTGGAGAATGGATTGGGAATTTCAATGTCTGCTAAATGTCTATGGATAATCTTTCATCACTTGACTTTCCAAGCCATTCTTGGGTTTCCTTTAACGATATAGTAGCTGTTAGCACTCTTCTTCTGTGACAGTTCTCAGACCCTGAGAGCTTGACTCATGGTGATCTGGAAAAAGGAAATGGGAGGGAGCTTTGTTCTTGTTGAATTTGAATGGCCAGGACTGAGACCAGGAAAAAGAGCTTTGGTGAACACCATTTGCCCTGGAAGGACAGGAATTAAAATGGACCAGAATTTCATCACATCTGATATTCCAGTGACCACCCCACAGAGGGAAGACACAGATTCTTATCATTTTTTTCAAAATGATGAACTCTTTGCCTTTTAACATTTGCTAGATTTATCCTTTGTAAAAAAGGATTATATATTATTTTTTCACTTTTGGTTTCACAGTCCGCCTTGTGATGGAGACACAGATGCCATGTGCGGAGGGCAGTTGAGTGTGGGGGCTGGGAAGAGGGAAGGTGGCCTGACCTGCAGGGTGGGACTGTGGGAGGCACTAGCTGGGGAATTACCACTAATGGTTAGAAGTTGACCTGTGTTTGGTTCTTTGGATCCCCTTGTGTTGCATCGAATCAAGCCCTGTCCTGTGCCATTATTCTTAGAACAGTGTCCTGACTAATGTTCACTTGAGTCAGAGTCTTGCCACTGAAAACATGTGGTCTGTTATCTAGCCGTGTGTACTTCACCTGGGAACTGCTGGACGGGCAGATTCTTGGGCCCAACAGCAGCTTGATTGAATCCAGCACTTTTAACGAGCTCTCCAGGTGATTCTGTTATCTAATGATTAGAAACAAGGAGTTAGGTCTTAAAGCTGAAAGTAATATAATTAAGAGCGCTAATAAAGTAAGCTGAGCCCTTATAGAATAGAATACATTTTACTGTGTGCAGTAAAATTTAAATATTCTGTGAGTGTGAAGGATGGGAGTGGGAGACCACGACCAGTTTTGTGGGTGCTTTTGGGGAGCCCTGGTTCCCCCTGTCTGCAGTCCAGACTCCACTGTGGACGCTGCACACAACTCCAGCACAACACTGTATCTCTGGCCACTCAGTAATACTGAGTGAGCTCCTCTCAGCTTCCAGTCCTTCTACCATTGTTCTTTTGCTTGAGATGTCCCCCTCTCCCTCTCCAGACTTCTGCTTTGTCTTCAAAACCTAGCTGAAATAGCTTCTCTGGTACTTCTGGTTTCTTCAGGCAGTTTTTTAATGTTGCAATAATAGCATTATGCTGGTGCTTGAGCACTCAGGTTTCTATCCAGTGATGCTCGCAAACCTTTGTTGACCAGCTCCCAGGTTCTTGCTGTCTACCGGACATGGGGGGTGGGGGTGGGGGGGTCAGCTTTTTGTTATCTAAGTTTACTTGGGAAGAGTGACAGATCCTAAAAAAAAAAATTTTAAAAAATACAGCATTTAAAGAATTTCAATTTCACACAGTTTATGTTCCCTTTTGTTACATTCCTTGGTAAAAGGAGGCAGGGCTAACAGTTTTTGTCTAGGTTTTTGGTGGCTAATTTGCAATGGGATAACAGTGCCATTGGTGATTTTGGCTCCCAGAGAAGCTAGATTGTTCTGAGGTTTGCCGCCTGTTTGCTTTATAGTGATCATGTGTCTGTGCTGGCTCCCCTTGTGTTGTAGCCTGGGTACTCAGTCTCAAAAAGGCAATCCCTGCCCCTGCCATTTCTGCCCAGTCCGCTCAGAGCAGCATGTGTCCCCTGTGCAAGTGGCCATCCCTGCTAGAACTCTGGTCTCCAGCAGGGCTGACCCATCTACTTCTCCACTGAGTCGCGCTACTCCAGCCCTGATACAGCCTGGTGCCTGCTGGAGCCTGTGCCGCTTGCAGCACATCACTTATGCTTGTTCCTGGGCCCGTTTCCTGTTTCTATTCTAGTCACTGGAGGCTCAGCTCTGCTTCCTGCCTGTGTGTCTCACACAGATTCCTCCTGGTAGAACCTTTTGTTTTCTTTGGAACAACTTGAATCTGAAAAGCCAATTGAGCATTACCTCTAGTGCAGTGGGCTCTTGGGGTCATTTCGTCCTACTGGGGAGCAGCAGGAAGTTCCCTCTCCCACAAGCCTAGCACTTGGATCAGACCTTGTTTTTCAGTTTGTCCCCAGTCCTGCTACAGGAAGCTAGCGGTTGGTTGCTTAGACCAGAAATTGGTATAAGAAGATAAGCTGGGATCTTGTTCAGGCCAAATTTGTCTTCATTCATTAGCCACACAAGACTGTCAGGACCACTGATCCCCTGGTTCTTTTGCATCAAGAGTTTGTAAATGTATTTCCTGTGCTGAGGAAGACACTTGGTGTTCTTTCTACCCCTGGCTCCTTGAAGCCTAGTGAATACTGTTTTGGGTTGGGCTAGTAATGCTATCCTAAGCAGAGTCAGAGCCCATAGAGATATAGGGATGAGAGGAAAGCTTGTGCTGACTCAGCTTTCCATATTGTATGAATTCACACACCACCACCCACCCAAGCCCTAGCTTAGAGTGGGAAGAGGGAGAAAGTGCCAGAGAGGCTGTAAAAAGGGGAAGAAGCAAAGGACATTGTGCTGGGCAAATATATGTTAAAGTTCTGAATCTCTCTACCTTGTCCATTTTCCCCAGAAGATACCAGCTTAGCAAAGAATATGCTTTGTGAATAATTCCATTCTCCTTCACAACTGCTCTTTTTGTGGATCATGTGATAACAGTGTGCCAGAGTATTTTCTGCCCTGAACTTTAGGCTGAGGATGTTTCATAGAGAAGGATTTAATAGAGCGAATTGGACCAACAAAATTGTTAGCATCGAGAGGGCACTCTAGGCCTGTGTCAGGAATTGATCGAAGACCTAGATTTGACCCATCAGGGGAACTCGTACCTCAGAGCCACTAGGAGAGTTACTACTTTACCCCTGTTAGCCAGGGGATGGTAGTTGGAATCAAGAAGCTGTTGTCACCAGAACTAGCACCTAGTTAACTGGACAGTAAAACCGAAGTGCTCCTATAGAAACAAGTGCAGGAGACAGAAATAATGTTCTTTGCCACACTTTGATCTAATCTTGAGCCTGCTAAATTAGCAGAATCTAGATTGTATCCAAACCCATCTTCAGGAGATTCTGGCAAATGTAGTTTTAAGCTTTTACACCTCTATAGAGTTGAATAGAGATAAACTCATCCACAGGATATCCCACACTAACAAAGACACCTACCTGTACTCCCTTAGAGGAACCTAAACTCCAGAATTGTTCCAAGGGTATTCAGAAATTGTTAGAATCAACTACTATAATGGATCATCAAAAAGCTCCCTAATTTTTTTAATCAATTATATATATATATATATATATATATTTTTTTTTTTTTTTGGTTTTGAGACTGGGTCTCGCTATTTTGCCTGGGGAACCACAGGCACATGTTGCCAGGGTACCATGGACTCAAGTGATCCCCAGCCTAAGCTTCCCAGGTAGTTGGGATTACAGGTGCGCACCACCACGCCCAGCTATTTTTTGAGATGAGGCCTCGCTATGTTACCCCAGGCTGGTCTCGAACCTGCAGACTCAAGCATTTCCTATTAGGCTGAGTATAAAGGCACGCGCCACCGTGCCCGGCTAATTATATTTTTCTTAGATTGTATACATCAAAGTTCTCCCAGCACCGTATCACCCATGAGAGCTGTTGTCATGATCTCTTGTACTCATCCGTCCTCTGACTTTGCCCTCCCTCCCTAGCAAAAAGCTCCTTTAGCCGGGCATGGTGGTGCATGCCTGTAGGTGGCAGCCTAGGAAGTCACAGCCAGGACTGGGGATCACAGTTAGTCCCCGCCGGGGGCACGTAGTGAGACCTAGTCCCAAAAAAAAATAGCTGGGCATGGTGGCGTGCGCATGTCATCCCAGCTACCTGGGAAGCTGAGGCTGGGGATTGATATTTGTAGGCAAATTGGTTTTTTTGAGACTAGGTCTCGCTATTTTTGCCTGTGGAACCACAGGCTCACGTTATCCGTGATACCACGGACTCAAACTATCCCCAGCCTCAACTTCCCAGGGATTACAGGTGTGAGCCACCACGCCCAGCTATTTTTTTGGGGACTAGGTCTTACTGTGTTACCCCAGGCGGGACTCGAACCATGATCCCCAGACCCAGCTGTGATGCCATAGGCTGTCACAGACACATGCCACCGTGCCCGCTGTTACTCTAGAAGAAAAAAAATCTCAAAAACTAGAATTTCCTGGAATTCTTGAATCAAAATATGGATGAACTCAGTTGCCTTGGTGACGTTGGTTTCCTTCATCCAGTGTTCTTTTTCTCTCCCATTGGTTCATTCATTATCTTCTCCAGAGCTAGCTGGGAGATTCTCAGTGAAGAACATGCCTAAGCTTCTGTTGTTGTCCTCCCAAAAGAACCTACCCAGAATGAAAGCCAACCCCCAGCTGTGATGTTCAGGTTGCTTCTTGTCACTGCTTGGAGGGGACTTGGACTTTTTGAGCCAGAGGTAAACTGAAGTCTAGAGACGTAACGTGTACAGAAACTGCTGGACCACCCCACACTGGAATAAGAATCTCTTCCTACAAACTTGGTCCACAAGGTCTCTGTATGTCGAGCTGTATAAGCATATCAGATAAATCAAGCATAGAATCAACTCTGTTGTCTTTTTCTCATGTTTCTGAAACATTTGGTATTTGACATGAAAGCTGTGATGAAGCTGTTTTGCGACCTAGTGCTGTCCCTTTGGGGAGCAACGCTTGATCTCTTGCTCCATCGACTTCTGGGACCTTAACCCATTCGTCTTCCCCATCTGATGTCAGAATTGGAATTGGCTGGTATTGTGACATAATAATCTCTGATTGCCATGAAACAGAACTCGCTTCTGAGCTGCTGGCTTCCTTCCCATTTGACCTTTTCCAAGGAAGCTCAGAAGCCATGCTTTGTTGAAGGTAGGAACTGGGGCTTGAAGGCAAGCAGAGTCCGTAAACCTTTCTCTTCAGGTTAACTTTGATGGGGAAGGAATGTTGAATATTGTTTATGGAGATGAGTGGAGGTCATTTCCTGACATTTGGGAAAGGTAAAAGAGATGAATTTCCAAATCTAGCGATTCGTACTAAGAATATTTTCTCCCTTCACCTTTTACTTCTAGAATTTGGCTGTCTCTCCCTATGTTCAGAGTTGTTCTTTAGGTTTTATAGGCCTTTTGGGGTTGGTGGCTTTTCCTATTATATCCATTCCCCGTTTTCAGATCTGTTACCCTCTTCTCTCGGGCCTCTGCAGTCTTTGGATTGTCTCTGAACCAGTGGGCATGGTAGGGAAGGTCACTGGGAAATAATGAATTTAGGACTTGCAACTCCAACCCCAGGCGGTCATCCATCCAGCCCTCTAGATCTTAGGCTAAGCTTTGCTCAGTATAGGGCCAACTTGGCCTTATGCCCTCCATTGGCTTTCTGGCTGCTGTGATCCTCAGGGGCAGCCACAGGAGGGACATCTAAGGCAGTATCCCTTCTCCCTTAAACTTCTTATACCTGAACTCTGCTTGCTTTTCCGTGTTTACTTCCTCTCCCCTTTCCTGCCTTCCTTGCTCAAGTTCTAGGATTAAAACTGATGATCATCATGGAACAAGATTTGTGTGGTTCGCCTTTCTAACAGGGAATGCTTGACTTTGAGAAAGCAGGGAGTTCCTGCCTTCTTTGGCCCTCTAGTCTCTTTTCCTGCTGGGATTAGAACAGGCCTATTCCATAAATATGTACCACTTTTGAC
>PVHY01007863.1:0-64921 GCA_004024945.1 Uropsilus gracilis | reverse complement strand
TCTAGAAATGCCTCACTTTGAAACTCTGGTTTTAAACCTGTCCAGGGTGGGTGTTGGGCTTGCTCTTCAACTCTCCATTTTAGTGGAGCCCTGGGATCCTATTCATTCTCTACTTTGCTGAGCCCTAATCGAAATGGGCCCAGTGACTTCTTAGTGTAGGAAACTTCAGAAAGACAGCAGACTTCAAAAAAAACCAAACCACTTAAGGAACTGCATTAGATCTTTAGAAACATAGTACTGTAATAAGAAAAAAAAAAAAAAAGAAATACAATGTTAAAACAGCACATCAAAAGGGATTCCAAGAAAATACATGAGAAATGTAGGGTCAAACATGAATGACAACTTTTCAAAGCATTAAAGAAGATGAGCAAGTTAAGAGCAGACTCAACTGTACTGAAATGACTATATCAGAGTTTTTAAGAGCTGCAGCTACAGAGATTATCTTTGGAAAGCTTAAGGCAGGAGTCAGATTTTCAGATGGACTAGAGCAAATGAGGGTAAAAGAGCACTCACTCATCATTCAATCAGGCCCCTACATTATTTAGCCAAATATCTTTTTGTGGGTTTAGTTTAATTATCTGTTTCAGATTTTTATAAATATTTTCTCTACCCCAATTAATTTTTCATGGGTGATATTTAAAATATGTAAGCCTCTGCTTGAAGATTTACTAAGACTCATCTTTTCTTAGAGTATTTATAGTTTCTTATGACTCTTGCACTGTAGCTTCTTTCTTCCTATATGCCAAACTTCAATAAAATCTGCTTTTTTTCAATTAAAGACCCTGTGTTCCCTGGAACTCTTATGGTGGCCTCTTGTTCAAGAAGATAGAAACACCAATCAGTTTCACAGCAAATCTTGGTCTGCAGTAGCAAAGTAGTAAACTTGGTCAAATGTGTCAACTTTGAGAGCTGCCTGAGGAAACAGACAAACAAAGTTGAAACAGAGACTCCACTGAGCAGGTTAATAATATTCCCTCTGCTCTGCAAAAGTTAATGAATATGTGGACTCATCTTCTGAGTCACACCAACCCAGAGGAAACCTAAGGTCAACACTTGGTATAAGGTGATCCAATTTGATAAAATTACTGTTTATCTCGACATCCTTTGTGGTTCTTCAGACAAGTGTGCCCTCATGACAAATTTCAGATAAAAGATCAACTGGCAATAACTTTCAATTACTTTTTGCAAACAGAAAATGCCCTCTGTCTTCTTACACTCTGTCTGAGAATCTATCCTGCAGACAAAGTCGCCACATTCACAACCAAGGTCATCAGACTTCCGGGAGTTCAGCCACATAAAGACAACAGATGAGAACCTCTATCAAGGAACACTTCTACAAACATACAGAGAGTTTTCCTTTTTAATGCAAGTCCCATGTTTTATCTGGTATAGTGATTTATTCATTGTAAATGTTTTGTTCATAAATGACCTTTTCTCCAAAAACAATGCCTTAAGAAAAATCCCTCCTTTTCTGACTTTATGTCTTGAATACTCCAATAGACACAGCAAACATTTCTATAAGAAATGCTAAGAAATGGATGTGCAGCTGCAATGGACTGTCTTCATTCATTGTACAAAATCCCTCTGCCCTCCTCTTTCCTAACCCATTCTCTCAGCCCAGGTGGTCCCCAATCAGAGGTGACATGAGATTGAATCATTTGCTATTCTTCTTCTAGAAGTTTCCAGTGACTGACAACCTATACTCAAATGCACTGCTGTGGGACTTGGATCCCGATCCCACTGTGCAGGGATGGGTAGTGAGTTCAGTCAGGTACATTCAACATCGCTTGATACTTTGATATCGCTTGTGTTGCCCAAGCAAGTTGCCTGGTCATACACAGTCACAGGAAAAACATCATGTTGAAAGCCACCTACATCCCTTCTTGGTTTCTGCCCAGTCTTTTGATTTGAAGTAAACAGGAGATTTTTTGCAAAGTATTAATTTGCTAGTCTGGAATCAAGGTTGGTTTCCAATGATATATAATTTCTAAAAATTTAAAAAAACAGATTAAACAAAAGATTTGTATTGAACTTTTTTCTTTGAACAAATTTCTCTGTTTCTGTTCATATGGAACCTGTGCCAGGATTTTGGGGTAGTCAATATTTAGAGAAATTGCTTTTTTTTTTCATTGTAGCCCCCCACACACATACACACAAATGCAGCAAACCATTAAGATCTGACTATTCCTTCTTCAAATGTTTTTGAAATTCACTCCTTACAATTTTCACCACTTATTACCCTACTCAAGCCATTTGTTATCTCATACTTTATTTTTATTGACACATAATCACATATACTTTAATCTTATTGACACATGTCTATAAATTACAAGTATGGTATAGACAAGAATTTATGGGAACACAAACTGTTTTGCAGACATATAATGTACACATACATAATATCAAAAGACAGAAATATCAGCCAGTTTAAGGAAATCATTTGCATTATTTTCTTGTAGGTAACATCTTTGAGGATAAAATGTTTCTATACACACACACACACACACACACACACACACACACACACACTGCAAAACTTACCGGTTGACCTCCCCACCACCTATGATTAAATTTCTCTCGTCCTCGAAGATGGAAAGTAGCATCAAATACAGGATCATACATTGAGTTGCCAACAATTCCATGGGATTCTGGATACAATCCCTTTGTGGAAAAGTAAGTTTATTGTTAAGTATATATATATATATATATATATATATATATATATATATACATATACATATATACATACATATATACATATATATACATATATATAATAATCCACCCATCTTAGTTCCATCAAAATTTTCTTCTAGACAAAAAGTTAAAACTAACAAATGGACAGCTGAACTAAAGCATAAAGAAAGGGAGGGGAAGGGAGAGTGAAAGCAAGGGAGGGTGGGAGGATGAACACAAGAGATTTAGATGATGGGTCACAGGTGACAAAGTGATTGGAGAACCTTGGTGTACACCAAGGTGTAAAAAACATACACAAGTGGAATCAATTAAAAAATGAAAAGAGAAAACATTTTCTTATAGATCTTAAAGCAATATTTAATTTCCAAATACATATGCTATATGTAACTTTTATCTATGTCTAGATTAATAAACATGAATATTCTCTATGTGCTAATTAAAAGTCATTTGAGAAACTTAGCATGGTCATAAGAAATTTAGTTCCTGGGCTTTTTAACTACCGCAAATTAATAATTCTTATTACAATAAAATAACCTTTATATTAACAATTCTGTCTCTCCAAAGATGCTTCTATTTTTAAAAACACTTTCCATTTCTTATATTTTATTTTTACTACACCTTTCAGAATAAGTAAATTATGTTTTTAAAAAAGAAAGCTAGGCAAAAAACTAAAACATCCCTATCCTGAATTCAACACTTTTATTTAGAATTCAGAAAATAAAGAATAGAGCCTTTGGTATTTGAGAGAGATTAGTGTATATGCTCAAACAGAACTCCTCCTGAAGAAAGTTTGTTTTAAATTTGCAATGAAGTTCAAACACCCACAAAGTTGTGAAAGGCATTTACTCTGAGCAACTGAAACAGATAAGATGAAAAACAGAAAGATTTTTTTTTTAACAATTAGAAAGGTGTTTTATAAGTCTCTCTTCTAAGCCATTTCAGGATGAAATCAGTCCTTGAAATCTACATCATTTGAATAATAAATGAATAATAAATAAATAAAACAAAACACTTACAGTGGCCAACGTGTATAAGTTGGGGAAAGTTTTTGTCGGGTACACCGGTCTCATGTAGGGAGAGTGTGTTCCACAGGACCCTGGAACAGAAATGCAGATATTACAACGAGAAAACCAACCAGATCATTGCATGTTTGGAAATCCACTTCAAAAGCTATCAAACACATATCACTTTCATTTTGGTATTTCGAATAATAAAATACAATGAAAGCAATGTAGCCCTGACTGCCCAGTCTGCAGCAAGCAGTTATAGATGAGAACACAGAGTTACAAAGTGACTTACTTAGCTTTTCAATGTTAGGCATGACCTTGCTGCCTTTCTTCATGTATGATGCACGGAAACCATCCACAGAGAAGATGATTAACGGAGGACGAACAAACCTTGAAGAGTAACACATTAAGCTTTAGAAAAATGACTGCCACTGTTTCCAGTGAGTCTGCTAAGCTATTCTCAATAACTGGGTCCAATAATTTCCACAATGAAACTTCAGGTGAGGATACCTGTACTAGCCTAGGTTTCTGGCCACGTAACATTTTTGCCAATGAAGTTCAGAGTTAAATGATCAAGGTCATAAAAACAGAAAACCAAAAACAGATTTCAGATTTCACCCTAATATGCTTCCTTCATCCTAACATCTCACATTGCAAATAAGGTTATATTACCTAGAATATTTACTATCCCATTTGGAAAACTCCTATTCACTCCTTAAAACCCAGTTCAAAGTTTGCTCTTCTATAATGTTGGTTGCTTATGCTTATGCTTCAAATTTCTTAAAGATAATAATTTGTACATCTTTTAGCACTCACTTATATGCTATATTATATTTATTTAGTGACGTGTTAACATGTTTCTTTTCTTCACTAGTTTAAAAGTACAGTGTATGTATCTTATTCATCCATTTGATGAATAGCATAATGAAGCTTAATAAATATTTATCAGACATGAATAAATGAATGGATAAGTGAATGAATATTTAAAAATAGCAATAGCACTCCTGTCAATAGAACTGAACACATATTAAAATTTTCATGTAGGCTTAATTATAAAATAACTGCAAAAATAATAAGTTACTAAACATCTCTATCATAAAGAACTAGACTGTCTAAGACAGGGTCTGATGCCATGGGCTCTATCATATCTAAGGACACAATTTTCAATCACTTCATATTACTAAAGTATGTGCAAAAGCTTTTCTAATAGTTTAAAGAAAATTTGGCAAGTATAGGTTTGAGTATGTTTGAAGCCACAGTAAATGAGGTATTTTTTCAATGAAGCACATCTAAAGCTCTAGAACAGTACTATGTTAGTCCACTGCCATCATTACTATTCTTATCCTTCAGTAGGTTATATTTTAATAGGCTAGCATATATAGAATAAATAGATTTTTTTTTACTCAAAAATAAATGAACACATCTTAAGGAGCCAAAAATTATCATCACCCCATTTAAAATTTCTGAAAAACTTCAAAATGATCACTAAAGTCAAGAAGGAGGCAAAAAGATAGTATCTAAATACCTGGAACTCATGATCCAGCTGCACTGCCTGCAAAAATATACTGGAACAAACACATTAATGAAAACATGTTTGTTAAATGTTTATTTTCCATAGGCATCTTAAAGGTCTATGAATTTTCAACAGTTTCCTGGAAGGTGTAATAAGTGCCTTAGCTGATCGCTGTGTGTGGGAGTATTGGGGTGGGGTGTGTGGGGGGGGGGAGGTCACTCCAATTTGGCAGTATGCCAGCAAAGCAGTGCTCCAGTGGTTTGTCAAGTTTCTGCAGCATCTGGTTGGAGTTACTATCTTGGATGACATTTTTGAGAAGTTCTTTAACTAACATGGGGGTGAGGATGGGGAGGGGGGATAAGAGCAATCCAGGAAGAAAGTAAAACAAGTCTCTGCCAGAAATGTGTTTACTTCTTTAGGCAATTAGATCCCCTTTGTAAAAGCTTAAGCTAAAGTGGATTCGGGGTATTCAGCCTCCAAATTTGCAGAAGTGCTAGAAGTTTTTGTTTTTAATTTTCAAGAGTTCAAAATAGACACTGTTGCTTTTGATTGGTAAGCTATTCATTCCCATTCCTGAGTTTGCCTGTATAAGAGAATTTCAGCTTTACATTGCTCTTTAACCATTTACAACGAAATTTCATTCCTGCATAAA
This sequence comes from Uropsilus gracilis, assembly GCA_004024945.1. Classification (NCBI taxonomy): domain Eukaryota; kingdom Metazoa; phylum Chordata; class Mammalia; order Eulipotyphla; family Talpidae; genus Uropsilus; species Uropsilus gracilis. The sequence goes on along the minus strand of PVHY01007863.1, from coordinate 59,052 downwards.
AATCCACACTATTCAGAAAATACACTTACCCTGCGGGGCATTCAGGGACCTTAATTTCCTCACAGTCATCATCTACCCAATGTGATTCTCCTGAAAAGAAAAATGGGCAGGTGGGCTGATAGATCCAGTTATAAACACTATCTTTCAGAGAGTATCAATTTAGAAACTGCTTCCTGTTTCATAGCTTTTGAGTAGACATCATTTACAAAGAAATTCTGAAATAAAGTATAGGGTTTGACATGCTATCACCCGCACACAGATGGGAAGGTTAAGATGAAATAGCCCCAGTGGTTATCAGATATTTAATATTTGATATTGAATAACTCCTTCCTAGCTTAATGGGCTAGTAAAAAAATACCAGTACAGTCAGTGAACAAAATTTCATGTTTATTACCCTTCAGAAATAAACTGTTTGATCATTAAATGAAACACTCTTTCATCACCGCTGAATACAAAGCAACTTCAACAAGTGAAAACCATAGCAACTGTAAAGACAGGCACTGACCCTCCCATGTTGCTGGCAATAAAACCGGTGACAGTTGTTTATTATGGAATCCCAGCACCACCTTCTGCCGCCAAGCATACAAAGTCAGCAATCATGCATATGTGGCTTTATGGTTTTTCACAGGATTTGGTGGCACCCTGATCCCCCTTACCAGCTTGTATCTCCACTCCTGGCCAGTGCTTCAACTTAGTTTAAATTCTCTAGGTACAAAATCTGTACACCCTGACCTCCACGGTAAGAACTCTGGGGTGTACTTTGCAGAGAATTCACCCTAGACCACATCCTTGCTTGCCTCTTCCTGCTCCCACCTTCCTGCTTCCCTAGAGCATATCCCAAAATAAATACCATCTTCAAATTTCCTATCTCAAACTGGGCTTCTAGAAAAATCTGACCTAAGACCAAGACAGGAAATTTCGAAATCTCTTTATTAGAATGGATCTATCTAATTATGGAATTGAGGGTTATGTTCGTAATTATTCCAGTCAGGGAAATGCAGGGGAGTAAAACAAAGATGGAAGCATGGGATGTTCAAAAGTCACAGAGCATGCCCTCCTCCCAAACTCCCTCCAAGGTATTACACCCACAACCTCCAAGATCTCTTGGGGAGGCTCCAGTTTTTGTTCTTTTAAAGCTCAGGCCATTGCTGATGGGAATGTAAACTGGTCCAGCCACTGTAGAAAGCTGTGTGGAGGACCCTCAAATTAATGAAAATGGAACCACCATCTGACCCAGCAATTGCTCTTCTGGGAATCTACCCAGAGGAGACCTCAACTTGGGTACAAAGGGACACCTGTGCTTGGATGTTTACTGCAGCACTATTTATAATTGCAAGGACATGGAAACGACCCAAATGCCCCAAGACAGATGAATGGATGAAAAAGTTGTGGTATATATACACAATGGAATGTTACTCATCAGTTAAAAATGACAAATTTGATGATCTTATGATAACATGGATGTACCTAGGAGAGATCATATTAGAAGAAACAAGTCAGAAATAAAAAGACAGAAACCAAATGGTTTCAATAATATATGGACAACCAAACGAAAATACACAACTGGGGGGCAAGGGGGGGACAGATGGAGCGGCCAGGGAGGGGAAGTAGACCCCCAGGGAGTACAATGATGTGAAATATATGTATATATAAATAAATTATTCAAGATTAAAAAAAAAAATAAAGCTCAGGCCAGTCCAAGGAAACACATACCTTTGCAAACCACTTGGTAGTTAGTACAGCAGTCTCCCCGGGCCAAGCAGTCCTCCGAGCAGTGACAAGCATTGTCTTCATTTCTTACTTCTCCACATCTGTCTTTGGTACATTCCCAACCACCAGCTGAAATCAGCACAATAAAACACATTCATTGCTTCACACAAGCCAACTGCAAGAGGCCACGATCACTTACAAGGATTGCCAACAAAAAGAGCTAAAATCCCACATCATTTAATCGGCTTGTGAAATTAGAGTTGGCCTGAGACCTCGATAATATTTGGAGGACTTACAAATGGAAGAAGTTTCCAATTTTTCAAATCACAGTACAAAGTCAAATGCAAATAAGGTCCTTCAGGAAATGGAATCTTCAATATTGGGCGAACTAGTCAAAAAGCCCCAGTGAAATGTAATGTGTCTAAGAGTTGTGATGGGGAGTTTACTATTCTGTGCATAATTGCTATAGCTGACCTCTAGTTTTCCAAAGCCGCTTTATTGAACTTTAATCACTGATTTAAATACAAAGGATTCAAATATTCAGTGGCCTCTATAAGCTGGAAGATGCATCTGGAGGTTAAAGTACTAAATAGAGGTTAAAGTAACTGCTATCAAATAGAGGTTAATGTAAACTAAATAGAAGCTAAAGTATCTAAATAGATATAAGGAGGATAAAGGGATATTAAATATACTTGCAGTGTCAACCGTAGACCAAAATGTAGTGCTTGAAGGGGACCAGTGATGGGTTACAGATTTAGATTTCTACTGGCACATACTTGAGAGCTCAGGCCTCACCTCTACCAGAAAGCTATTCTCAGAACAGGAACATCATTCTACTGAGTTGTCATTTTGTCTGACTTTTTCATCCACTACGCTGTAAGCTCCAAGGCAGGAAAAATCCCATTTCTCTTTCTACCCTTATACCACGGTTCCTGGCACAGGATCACGTTCATGAGCACTTGTTAGACCTGATTGAAGACTGATGATAAAATGAATCTTTGAAAGCGGGATTGCTCTATTGAGAAACATCATAGTGAATTCATTTATTCAACAAAAAACTCTACTTTGTCTCCCACATTTTATATATGGGAACATCATAAACAGCAAGAATAAGAAAATCCTTTCATCATGGGGCTTAAATGCCAACTGGGAAAAGATGGACTGTAATGAAGTATGGCCATAAACTAGGTCAATTCAGCTGGGGTGAAATGCTGTGCAAGAAGAACAGGATGGATTAGAGAATTGCAGAGCAAAGGGGTGGTCACTTTGAAGAAGAATGTTCGCAAAAGGTTTATCTAAGCTAACAGGCATTTCACGTCTTCATCCCTTAAAATATGTCACAGGTGGAGGGCAATGCTTCTAGAAAGCAATGTTCCTTAGTAATATCCTCTTAGGAGACATGATTGTTAGGTGAGTAAGTGGACAAAGAGATACAAGCTGTCATGCTGAAATTAAACACAACTCCTACTTAATTTCCAAATTTCCACAATTCCCCTTGCATTTAGATTCCATTCTCAGATTTTTTTCCTTTTATTCCCTATTTCCATTGCCTTCTCTTCCCAAAAGGACTAAGAGCTTGGAATTCTTTTATCTAGGACTTAGCAACTTTCCAAGATTATTTTGACTAATAGAGATTATAGAATATTTATTTTTTCATTCAAGGACAACAGTACACCCCAATATGCTTTTCCCCCCTATGTAAAATGAAAAGGGAAGGTTCTTTATGCGTGTCTATACATAAACGGAAATATCTAGCTCGGCATGCAACAAGGGCTCTGGAGTGTTCTTCTGGTTACCTCTTGCAGTAGTTCTTGGGGGTCAGGAGAATATGGGGGATACGTTTTTCATTTTACACTCATCTTTGTCATCTGAACTTTTAACAGATTCTTGAATTATGAACAACAGTGACCATGGTATTTATGTAAGGGTCTAGCAGCTTGTCCCTTGGTATTACCATACTCTTGGTCTGTGATCATCATCAGAAGCTTGGAAGCATCTTCCAGCCTTTGGGGACCTCTCAGTCCCAGGCTCAGCTGCCACTGCTGTTCCAAACATTTTCCATATATATATATATATATATATATATATATATATATATATATATTGAGACTAGGTCTTGCTACTTTTGCCCATGGAACCAACAGGCTCACGTTGCCCAGGGTACCATGGACTCAAGCAATCCCCAGCTTCAGCTTCCCAAGTAGCTGGGATTACAGGCGCATGCCACCATGCCCAGCTATTTTTTAGGAATGAGATCTCACTATGTTGCCCCAGCAGGACTCGAACCATGATCCCTGTCCCCACCGTGGCTTCCTAGACTACTGCTTACAGGCATGCGCCACCAAGCCCGGCCTTCATCAATATACTTTTATCTGTCACTAATTCCATAAGAAAACCCCATTATTTACAAAAAGCCATCATAACTAGCAAGTATATGTATTGAGAAACTACTAAGTTCATATAAAAATAGAATAAAAATCATCAGAGTTCAGAATAAAACTCTGAGAAGTAAAAAGTAAGCTGTCAGTCAGCTGTGTAATTTTCCAAGCAAGCATAGGAATAAGAACAAAAAAAAAATGTTAACCTTAGCGGGTTTTTAAAAAGGCTTCTAGCCGGGCACGGTGGCTCGTGCCTGTAAGCTTCAGCCTATGAAGTGCCTGGGGCTAGGAATTGTGGTCCGAGTCCCACTTGGGGCAACACAGCAAGACCTAGTCCCAAAAAAATAGCTGGGCATGGTGGTGCGCACCTGTAATCCTAGCTACCTGGGAAGCTAAGGCTGGGGCTTGCTTGAGTCCGTGGTATACCACGGGCAATGTGAGCCTGTGGTTCCACAGGCAAAAATAGCAAGACCTAGTCTCAAAAATAAACAAATAAATAAACAAACAAACAAACAAACAAAGGCTTCCTATCAGAACAGGAAAAAATTCAATAGTAAAAAAGAAGTAGCCAAAGGTTTTCCTTTGAAGGAAAACCTTTCAGAGTAAAATTTTGTAATATTATCTAAATTTTTAAGTGCATATAAAGGCTGATGGTGCTATCACCCTCTTAGAAATGTATCTTAAAGGAATGACACAAAATTACAACTATGCAGTAACAATATTCACTGGCACACAGTTCATAAAAGCAAAAATTGGGGAAAATACATCAATTATTCAAAAATTATTTCCAGTCTTTTTGATGGAATACTACACAGTCATTCAAAAGAATGATGTGCGTAAAAGATTATGACTATAGATACACCCTCACCCAGGCATATATACACACACTTGTGCAAATATACATACACATACACAGTACACACACAAACACAGAGAAAGTGATCTGAGTTCACACTGAAACATCCATTGCTCTATCCAGCGTGTGTCATCACAGTAGCCTCTCAGAGACTTTTGTTTTCTCTTTCAGTCTTTCATTATTTGATTTTGCTTCTTCTACATTTGCTATTTACCTTCGCAGACAGGAAAATAAACTATTTTTAAAATACGATAATATTGATTTGTTAAATCTGGGCAGAAAGGCATGAGAGAACAAATCAGGAGATCCACTAACCATGGCAAAGAGTTCAAAGTCCAGGAACTCAGGGAGCTGAGAAGACAGGCCTGAGACAGACTCAAGGTAGAGAGGAAACACAAAACATGAGCTGGCTGTTCAGTGCCAAGCAAGCACAGACAGCAGGTTTGAAATAATGTTTTAGAACTAAAGAAGTCTTCAGGAACATCTGTTCTATCTATATATTCATTCACAAGACTCTCAGCATTTTAGTTTGCAGACCCATTACTAAGGAACCTGGGAGACATTCCAAAGGAAAGTAACAACAACAAAAAGGCCAGATGTTTGGAAAACTTTCGTGCAAAAAAAAAAAAAAACAGCTTAATAAAATTCATATTTGGCAGGGGGTGAGCAGGGGACAAACACATCAGAACTAGTAAGGGAGTTGATGCCTGTCTTCATCTAAATCAGGACAATTTTGGGTCGGGTGCGGTGGCGCGTGTCTTTAATCCCAGCGTTGGGAGGCCAAGGTTAGGAATTGCTTGAGTCCAAGGTGAGACTACTGCGGGCAACACAGTAGCGAGAACTAGTCTCAAAAACTAGCTGGGCGTGTTGGCGTGCACCTGTAATCCTAGCTTGGGGAGACTGAAGGTAGGGAACACTCAAGTCCGCGGCTTCAGGACTACCCTGGGCCACATAGCGAGACCTAGTCTCTGAAAAATAAATAAATAAATAAAATAAATCAGGACAATTTCTTTAGGAAAGGAGAATAATATTTCTGTTTGTAATGATTTCATTAGAAAGATCAGGTGGGTAACAATAATAATAATAGGAGCTAGATTTTGAGAGTATCACCTCACTGCAAATGTCTGCAAACTAGTAACACTATTTCAAGGAGAGCTGTGGAACCTTCACATCTAATGTTCTTATGTTCTGGTCCCCTTTCTACAATTGGATTGTGAATTCACCAAGAGGCACCACAGAAAGCCTCCACACTTACTCAAAGTGGCGACTCTGAAGCAGAACAGATAAAAAGGCAAAGGTTCCCAGATGCTTTTTCCAAGCATGCACATTCATTCAAGGGCTTGTATGTGCTCACACTGGAAAGTTACTCAGCCATCAAAGAGATAAATTCATGCAATATGCAGCAACATGGCTGGAACTGTAAAGGCTGATACTCAGTGCAGTAAGTCAGGAGGAAAAAGAAAATTGTCAGGTAGCCTCACTTACAGGGGGAATACAGTGAAACCGAACAAAGGGTCAGGAAAAAGACAAACCCTAGAAATAAGGCATACAGCAGGGTGGGAGGAAAAGGGTCCAAACAAGGGAGAGAGGAGCACGGGGGATGATGGTGATGGATCACAGGTGCTGTGGTGATAAGAGAATTAGGGAAACTATACCTCAGGGGAGAAATCAAATACTGTACAAAAATGAGCAACAACACCAGAAAATTTTGTAAAAATAAACTGTATTTAAAAGACACATTAACCAAAAAAAAAAATTCTTGTGTATCATAGAGACCAGTTCAGTGCCATGACTACCGAGGAAGATTTCAGAGTCACCAGGACACGTGAACCAAAACAGAGCTGCATAAAAATCCCACTGAGAACTGGGAATAATATCAGGGCAGATTGACAATGTCGACAGGAAAAGACAGCAAAAAAAGGCTAGAAAATGGACAGGCAAGTAAAAAAAATTAAAAATTAAAAAAGGGTATGTGCCCGGCAGGCAGTAAAGGTGGGAATTGATAGCATGGGACAAAGTGGTTTAAAAAAAATGGTAAAGATAAAAAAGCGTTGCCATGAATACTTCCAAGACTGACAAATAATGATAGTGTGTGGCAACAACTGTCAGACAGGACATACCATTCAATAACCATTCAAGAAACACAACCAGAAGCCACCGCTTAGTTTGGACAAAGGAAGGTGGCAGAGCCAGGTTGCAGCACAGTGGGGAGGAGATGGAGGAGCATGGTTGTGTTTTTAAGTCTTCTTAAAAACAACGAACTCGACAGTCACCTACCTGTCTTCAAACACAGCTCATCAAAGTCATGGCAGCAACTGCTGTAGCTCTTACACAAGTTGTCACATCGACAATCAGGGGGACCCAGCTCCTGAAGTTCAAAGCATCTACCTTTGCAGGATTCTGAGGTGTTGATCCAGGGGGAGTCCGATAACACTACAAGACACAAGAGACAAAGATGCTGGGGTTGGGGTGTGGGACATGTCCCTGTGAAGGGCTGGCATGGGCAGCAGGATGGTGTGATACAATTGCACTAGGACTGAGCAGCTTGGCTCCATCATCAGCTTGCTAGGTACCCTGGGCAGCTTGAGGCACTTCTTGTGCCACGGTCTCTTCATCTACAAAGTGGAAAAAAGAATAAAAGTAACTTGAGTTTCCAATAAGAAGTAAATGAAGCAAAGCATGCAAACACTTCCCAGATTGCCAGACAGATAAAGCATAACAAATGTGAGTTATTGGTGTGATCATGTTGACTATTATGACTGCAAATCTGTGATGGTTACTGGGGATGCTAATGATGCCAACAGAGAGCAGAACGTTGGTCTCTACACTTAGAAACAAGATTTCATCTCCCTCTTTACAAATTCACAGCTTTTTCCGTGGAAAATTGAACCCTAATGGTCTGAGAATAGTCTGAACACAGAGGACTGGAACAAAAGATACTAAGATCTCTTCCAGCCATAAATCCACCATCTCTAACTGGAGTTCCACCAACCACAATCTCAGCTTGTCAAAAATGAATCTTCTTTCATCATTTTCATATCTATACATGGTCAAATATCTAGTAATTTCAAGAGTTCATTTTTTTAAGAAAAATAATTCCATAAAATAAAGATCCTACAATTCTGTAATGTACAGGCATAGAAGTTCAAATGGGAGTACATGAAAGTACATTATAGTACATGAAAGGTAAAATGTCTATGTACAATTTCAACAGTATATGTGTGGAACCTATGTACAGAACACATCTTAAAGATCTAATTAAATGGGAAGTCATATCTTTTAGGTAAAAATATCAATATTATAAAAATAACAGTTCTTCTGAAATATACCTAAAGACCAATAAAGATATGAAGAGTGTCTCTTGAAATCTGAGTGAATATCAAGTTTATAAAAAACTATATATAGAACCAAAATTAAAAAAAAAAAAAAAACATTAGAAAAGGAAGAACAGAGAGTGACTACATTCTGAAGTCAAATAATCAAAATAATTTGGCACCAGAAACTCAGTAGATCATGTACCAGTGGAGATCAGAGTTGGGGTTGAATATATATATATAATGAAAGTAAGATTTTAATGAGAGGAAGCATAGATAGCTAATGTGTAAGTAAAAGAAGGATTCATCAGTAAGTAGTCCTGAAATGATGGGCTAACTAGAAAGAACATAACTGAAACCTTAGCATAGCTTACAAAATTACCATCTCATGGAGGGAAAGATATACAGAGTCATAGCCTATTAAGGATGCAAATCTTTGTAAAATAAAACAAAACATGAAATGAATGTTTCACCCTGAAATTCCATTCCTAGGAATTTCTCTCTCATGTATAGTTGCAAAAGTTTGCCAAGGTATATACACAAAAAGGAATACTATTTCTAGGATGGAATATTGTTTATCTCTTAACAACAATGTGTCATCTGTACACAACTGGGGGGTGGGGGTGGGAGAGGGTGGGAACAGTCATGGAGGAAAGGTGGTGGGCAAACTCTGGGAATTACAAAGATGTGAAATTTATATATAAATAAATTATTTAATATAAAAAAGAATATGTCATCTCTGTAAGCTAATACAAAAAGATCCACAAAATATATAAACACTTTTTTCAAGAGCACAGTACTTAACAGTGCTACAGTGTTAGATCTTATATACTATATTTTACATTAAATAGATAACAAGAGGGCAATAAGAATAGAGGCAAATAATGAAATAAAAACAGAACTAGAGATGAGAGCAAAAGAATGTTGGGGTAGAGGACTGAGAAAAGTGCAAGTGTACACAGCTTTTTTGAAGTGCAGCCGTGATATAACCTCTTTTTTTTTTTTCTTATACAAAACCCTTTAGAGGAACTACATTTGGGGGAAATGATGGGAAAAAAAAGAAAAAGAAACTTTGTGCCATTTGTAGTTTGAAGCTTCTAACACTTTGTAACTATTTCTCTATATTAGATATGTGTATATGCATACAAAATATTTATTATGTAATAAGTATTTAGAAATATCTTAATCAATGTCATTTTATGACATGTTCTTTGTAATCGTATTTCCTTATGGACATGCTTATATGTTTTTCTTTTGTTTTTTATCACTCATATCCGTTACTCTGAACATTAACACAAAAAGCAACAGAAAAACAGATGTGAAATGACATTTCTAGGTTCACGAAAGCCGTTTACCTGAACATCCTGTTCATATCTTATCCTTTGTCGGCTTGGAAGTCAGTCACCCAATCCTAGTGTTTATGGCATCAGATTAGCTCAACTAAAGCAAACAGATTCACTCGACCATGAGATGTGAAATGCTTTTGCATGGCTGATTCTGGGATGTTGAAATACACAAAACCCACACCAGTTTTCTTTGGAAATGACGTCAGGCCTCCATGCCCTGCCTCACCTCAGCTTCATAAACCACATTTTTCTATTGACTTTGGCTCAACAGCCAACAGTGCATGCTGAACCATCAGAGAAGACAGTGGAAGGAGAAAATGAGAAGTGAAAGGAGGAAAAATAGAAAAACTGACAATAAAAATAAAGATAAAGAAAATGAATAAAATTGAATTAATCCTTTTTTTAAAAGTACCATTCAGACAACATTGTTTACATGGAATCATTTCAATAATCATCTCATAGATTTCTGAGTTGAATTCATTCCCACAAGCAGCATACATGGATTTGCTTAGCTATGCTGACAGCTGAGATAATAAGAAAAGATCTAAAACATAGTTTACTGTTGCTTCTCGCTTCCTTGTCTGTCTCCTCTTCTTGGTGGTGTCCCAGCATGCATTTGACATTTTCCTCCATTCAGTTTGGTTACTTTCCCCTCATCATAACCTCTTCCCAATTTCTTTCTTGACTTTGAAAAGATTTGCATAAACATTCAGCCATTGTTAACATTTTCTGCCTCCATCCCATCAATGTGACTCTACTTACAACCTTCATCATGTTCTAAATGTGTCCCTCACTTTGCTTTTGAAAATAATGGGATCTCAATAGTTTGCCTCTATCAGATATCATCTTCCTTGCTCACTCAGAAGCAAAAGACAACATGGTTAAGAAAGATTTGTTCTTAGATTCCTCACTCAAAGATTTATCTCACTCAAAGATTTATCTGTATTCAGGATCAGGTGACCAACATCTTAGAAACAGTCAATTAACTCCTAGCCTGAAAGATGAATGCTCAGGTCAAGGTTCATTCTGGCCTCATGCAGATTCAGCAGACAATAGTGGAAAGAGGAGTGGGAAGGTGAGTTAAGTTACATAGAACTTCTTTAACCAATCACTTAATAAGTTTGAACCATTGCGCCTTTCTATCTAAAGTGAGTATAGAAGAATGTGTATTTTCACCTTACTGGAACCTACTCCATTCCTGCCATCTTCTTTCATGACACACTCTAGTTCTTATTCCCTTATTAGATCAGGATTTCATCCATGACATTCAGATCTTTTTACAGCCTGGTCATATGTCTTTTCACATCAGGCTAAAGATGGATTTAGGTACTGTTCCTCTGCTGTGCCTGATTCAATATTCAAAGTATGGAAAGGTTCCCTAGCTCATTATCAATCTGAATTCTAAAGTCTGTAAATGTCACTTAAATAAAACATAGATGTCATTACTTCAATTTTATAATTTATTGATAGTCTGATAAAAAATGGAAGGATCAGTGAGCTTGTGCTATCCCATAACTTTTCTCCTTTGATCCTTATTGAGCTCCCCATAAAAGTTCTGAACTAACAAGGAAGACAAAACCTTAAGGGAAAAAAATTCTCCAAAGGACTAAGTCAGCAATGTGAGACAAGTTTGGTTGGGGTTTAGAACTTCATAGGCAGCCTCTGACAAAGCTTCTGTGAGGTCAATTTCTATTGTGGTTTTTTAATTATGCATTTAAATGTTATAATTTTACTTCAAAGAGACAAGTTCCAGAATCTTGAAAAATAAATGTTACAGGCACATGTTTTTAAAAAAATATAAATGGCAAAAGATATTTTAAGATACATGTGTAGATTTATGATATTCCTAACAATACAGTGTGTTCCTTTTTTCCCCACAGAAACAAAATCTCACAACTTAAAAAAAAGATGATGTCTTATTTACTTTATTTCAATTCATAAAGCTGATAGAAACAAGTGAAACTACTTATATTTAGCTAAACAATACCTTATTTCCAAAACACACAGAGAGAGAATTCTGGTGCCATTTATTTCACAACATGGTGGGGAAAGCTTGATTTAATTAGCCTAAGGAAAGAAACCTAATTCATGACAAGAACTGTAGCCTAAATATTATGCATCCTGGACTCCCATTCATATCTCCCTCCAAATCCCTCTGCAATACAGAAATATTCAGACTCAGCTGTTGGTGGATGAGAGGGCAGCATTTAAGTATGAAAGCATTCAGCTCAACCTAAAACAGGAAGAGTCTTTGTTCTAAGTGTTGTTGATCCTGTGAGCAGGACCTGTTCCTCCCAGTCACCTTGGTTCCCAGTTTCAGTATTTCCTGAAAGTGGAAGGAAAGCCTTGAAATGGGCTACAAACTATGGTTATCCCATCTCCTTCACTGAGAGCCTTGACTCAGATCCAGTTCTCCTGTGCTTGTCTGTTCTATACGACTTGTAAATGCAAGGAAGGGAGGGTAGCATGAATGATATCCTTAAACCTGCTCAATTCTAGAATATGCTCTTCTCCTGCATCTTTTCTGGAGTACATCATGTCAGGAGCTGCAGGTGGGGAAAGAGGAACAGACAGAAGAGACTGATAACATCTAAGACAGAGAGGAACTCAAGTAACAGATCAGGACTCAGTGAATACAAACTAAGCCATTTAGTGTAAGTTTTAGGTCTCCTTATATACCTTGGTAAGGAATGATCACAATGAAGCAATAAGGAAGGAAAAAACCCAAGAAACTGTGGTATGTAGCATGTGGGATGATGGGGGATTCATTACCTAACAGGAAAAATACCTGTGGGGGTACACACTTTTATAGTTTAGGGACATGTCTCTTCATGGGACACTCCTAGGAGATTTGGGGGTTGCCATCACAGATAAGAGACTTGCTGAAGCCATCTCTGGTTTGCCAGAGACAGGCAAGAATAAAGGTGTTCCTTTACTAAGGTGTATCTCATCTATTTTCAGCACCTCACAAAACATTCACTCATTCTGGTCAGACTTTTTACATTAAAGGAGCCATTTTTTAAGACTGTTTTCCACCCATTAGTAAGCATCATTCACATGGGGCCTGAATTTCAGCATCTTTCCTTCCTTAGTATATCCCTTTCTTCAATATCCATCACTATGATATCACTGTTCTCTCCCCAAAGCTACTGGACCAATGGTCGTAGAGAAAACTTTTTTATAAAGCACTACATGTGCGAAGTTTTTAAACATCTGTACTTACAATGTGCTTACAAATACAATGTCCTCATATAGAAAGACCTTCTTCAAGAAGACAGATTTCTAAGTGATTTAAATAAAGAACTTTAATTCAACTTTTAAAACATGCAAATATTTGTGTTGTTAATCAGTTACATAAGTCTGAGTACTTTGCAAAGTTACTATTAGACAATCAAACATTTTCATCTTAAATCACTAGTGTCATTAATTCAATAAAGTAGATATTAATTTTCAAACATAATTGAAGAAAAAGTATTGTCAAATGCTGAGCATCTTATGTCCTCATCAGGCTTAATATGGTATTTTATTTCTGAAAAACTTTCCAAAAAGGCAACATTATCCCTTTTTCCCTGAAGAAAAATAACATACCTAAAGCTAATCTGAGCTAGTGAGTATATGGGTAAAATAATAGATCACCCAAATAATACCACAATATTTTTTCTTTGATTAACAAAAACACTGTTCAACGTTTGTGTATAGTTTCCAAGTTCCTTTGAAGACATGATTTTGGATGATGATTTTTGTTTAATCAAGAACCTGTGTCGCACTCTGTTGAAGACTGACACTTCTGGTTTTGTGAACAAGAGAGAAGATTTTTCCACAATTTTAAGAGAGACAAAAAAAACTTCTACCACAACGTTCCATTAAAAAAAAAAAAGTACTGGAAAAGCTGTGTCCTCCTTAAAATTCTAATTTAGACCATTTCATTCCATTCAACCTGATTTCAACATGAGATTTAAAATAAAGTTCCCCTGATGCTATAATCCTAGTGAGAGTGCTTCCTTGCAGGGTAATGGCCCATATACATATTAGTTTTACAGTTCTTGCACTGTACACTCCTTCCATTTCAATAGCTTTCATTGTAGAGACTTGTAAAGTCATTGCATAAACAGCAACCTTCTGGTTCCTGTTAGCATTTTCTATCTTCTCTATAATTCACAAAGAAAAGCTTTCCTCATGAAGCTACTAGATACTTTCTTCATTTTAATATTTACTCATGAATTTCATTCACAATCATATACTTTGACACTTTCCTTTAAGCCCTTCAGAGGGACAATGAATCAGACTGAGATTGCAAGTCTCTATTAGTCAGCTATTTACCAGTTGACCAATTTCTCTTTGTTTTTCAAGTCTAAAATTGCTTATATTTCAGAATGGATCCCATTTCTACCAGAAGACTAGAAAAGTACCTAAATCACAAATCTCACTAAAGACTTCACTACAATACCAAAAACATACACATAAGCCACAAAAGTCATGTGCATAAGAACACACACCGGTACACACATAAATTCCCTTGCAGTCTTAGAAACTAATCAAAAGGTCTCTATCAGGTGTGTGGGACAAAGATGTCAAACTCAAATACATTTGCTTACATGTGCATTGAAAATGTGTACCTTAGTGCCAGGTAAATGAAATGATCAATCTCTGCTCATTATTTCTAACAAATGTGCAAAACTGTTAGGAGAAATCTTATTTCATCATGACTTGCAATCAGTCATGAGAACCTAAGAATAAACCCAGCTAATAAATGTGCTAGTTAATTAATTATAACAATTTATTTGCTCTGCCACAGTCTTAAAGCTGGTGTCAGTTCATAGCACAGCCTGAAAGGCATGCATGTAATGTTCTCAGAGACTCAGGAGTTCTCAGGACTGACAGGAACTCCACCTGTGAAAATGGGAGATCTTATTCTGGTCAGTCTGAAGCTGGTTATGTATTAATACCCTTTGTTTTCCTTCTATTTGTGGAATATTCTTGAAGCATTAAGTCTCCCAGGATTTCTATGGAATATGAAAGTATTGTTGAAACACGGCCTGATTGCCTTCCAGCGTCTTGTTCTGGTATGGATGTAAAATTTCAGCCAGTGTTTTCTGATGTGAGAGCTTGGTCAACAGTCGTAATAACCATCCACGTGTATTAATTCGAGGGAACCCCTGGCACATGTAGCATTTGAAAAGACAGAAATGCCTAAACTCTCTGCATGATGCTTTTACCCAGTTTCCAAAGTACATCTCTGGTCATCATCATTCAGAAAAACTCAACCAAGTGCTAGACAGCAGGGAAGCAACATCAACAGCAACATAAAAAGTAAGAAGTATTCAGATGTGCCAAAATGCTGAAACTCAAGACTCAAATAGAACTGTATCCTAACAAGAAGTTGCTTCTCAGTGGAATTTCCACTGGCAAATTATTTTAAAAGATACTAAAAAGTCCTAAAATAACCACCTTTAATGAAGTAATTCAAGAAGCAAATATTTTATAGTATATTTTAAATCACTTAGATAGATGATAGGTCATATTATTTTTCCCAAAGCAGTATTGATTTGTTCATACACAACTGTTTTTATATAATGTACAGAAAGAATGCATTGTACACAAAATAGATTCAAAGCTCTGGTCTATACCTTTTAAGTTCGCCAGTAATGACACACAAATTTCAAGAGGCAATGGACCACCACAGATAGACTTGTAACATTGTTTTTCCTAATCTAGAAGGAAAATTAGGAATAATCTGTCTGCTTCTCCGTATGTACCGAAGGAAACAGCCATCACAAGGTGACTTGCCCTTCGCCGGGTGCCGTGGCTCACCCCTGTTATCCAAGCGCTGGGAGGCAAAAGGCTTGGGATCGCTTGAATCTGCGGGTTCGAGACTACACTGGCCAACATAGTGAGACCTTGTCTTGAAAAAGCAGCCGGGCTCCATGGCGGGTGCCTGTAATCCCAGCGACCTGGGAAGTTGAAGCTAGGGATCAAGTGGCACCCAGGGCAACTTGAGTCACATGGGTTCAGGAAGCCAGGTCAGGACTTCCGTATCTCCCAAAAATTATTTTTGACTATATTCAAAAATAATGAATGACTTGATGTTATATAATCTTTAAGGAAGCAGCTTGTAATCGTTTTCACTGAACTAATATATAATATTGTAAGACAAAAGCAGAAAACACAAGTTCCTTACAGGGTGCACAGGCAAGAGTGGCTTCTCAGCTGGGCACGGTGGCGCATGCCTGTGAACAGCAGCCTAGGAAGCCACGGCTGGGGCCAGGGATCACGGTTCGAGTCCCACCGGGGGGCACGTAGCGAGACCTAGTTCCAAAAAACTATAGCTAGGCATGGTGGTGCGCGCCTGTAATCCCCGCTACCTGGGAAGCTAAGACTGGGAATCACTTGAGTCCGTGAAACCCCACGCAACGTGAGCCTGTGGTTCCAGGGGCAAAAATAGCAACACCTAGTCTCAAAAAAAAAAAAAAAAAAAGTGGCTTCTCAAGTCTGCCTTGCGGCCAGACTGAGGATCTTCTTGCCTGCCCCTCCACTTTGTGCACTCCCAGCCACTGCTCATGCAGTAAAACTCGCCTGTGACAAGAAAAGAGGCTTTGAAGAGAGCCCTTGTCACCAAGAGAAGCAAGAGTCTCCAGGCAACGCCTCCTTTATCGCTCCCGCTGAAGGCGCCTGCTGTCATTCATTTGGCTTTCAAGAAGCGCCCCGTTTATGATCTTGTCATTTTTCACCCCCACCTTACCCCGCTCTAGCCACGAAACTCCTTCCACTATTTCTCCTTCAACCTTCACCCTCCAGGCACTCCCTCCAGGCAGGTACCATCAGGAGGTTAAGAAAAGCTGGAGTTGGCAGAGAGACAGGTGGTGGGCTTTTATAGTAGTCGGGTCAAAAACACAGAGACACTCAAGATTCATGGGAAGGCAGATAAACAAGCTGGGATGTCATGGAAAGTCAAGAAAATATTGCCCCCTAGAGTGCTCATTACTTAATAAGTAATTTTTATTTATAAAACCATCAGCAGCTCCAGTTTCCAGGAAATTAACCAACTCATTACTTAAGACCTGGTCAGTTAAGCCCCCTCCGTCTGCACAAGGAGCTCCTTTATAAGAAGCCCCACACTGCTTAGGGTGCAGTGTATTGTAAAAGGAAACTCTTTCACTTCGGTTCTTTTAGTGAAGTCAAGGTACACTATTAAAACTTACCTTGCTTCATGCCAAAAACAAAAAAAAAAAAAAAAAAAAAGGCAGTAAGAGCAAGTCAATCTGTTATGTTCTCTCAAACCTCCTCTCTGCTGTTTTTCCTATTTTGGATAGGAAATTTGGATATTTAGTCCTAAATTTCTGAAGTTTTATAGCATGTCCCTGTTTTTTTTTTTTTTTTTTTTTTTTTTTTTTTTAACCTCCTTTGTCTTTTTTCCTAGATCAGTACTTTCTGGAGAAAAGTACTCAATGTCATACCGTATGATAATATATCCAAGTCATCTATTTCTAAAAGTAAACCACCACCTGCAATTGAAAGAGCAAATTTTTCAATTTTAGTCTTGACCATTTCAAGTTTAGTCTTGAACATTAACAAGTTTTCATTTTTATCTTAACCTTTATAAATTTCAAGGACAAAGATTTAAATAGTCCATTAGGAAGCAAAAATGTTCTCTCACCAAAATGACCTGCATTACACATAGAACGGATTTTACGCCAGCAAAACCTAGGAGTAAAGGAAACTGCAAGATTCTCTTAAAAGTGAATTTCTAAATGAGTTTATATTGATCCATTCATGTTTCATACTGCGAAAGGATTGCAAATGCAAATAGCGGCTTCCCATACCTGTAGGAGGGCCTTCCTGCCATTCTTCTGTCCTCTTCACTCGATTTGCTGTGAATCCTAAGCAGATATTAATTCCGATGGCAAATGTGAGCAGGGATATTACTACCTATGGGAATGAAGAGGTCAAATTGTCAAACACAGCTAGATCAAATGCAAAGAAGAAATCAAATGCAACGAAGGTGAATCCGATGATTTTAACATCACTATCCACTCCTTCCCAAAGGCACCAGAACCTGCTGTTTATAGTTTTTAAACAAAAGGAAAAGGATGGTGTGTGTGTGTCGGTCCCTCCTGCCCCTACCTGAGCCTGCTGAAAGGAGCAGCTGCCTGCCATGGCAGAGGGTTCTTGGAAAGTCTTCTGTTCTCTTTTGCCCTCACTCAATGCGTTGCTTTTTGGGACTCTGAGTTCAGTCTATTAACTACAAGCAATCCCACCTGGGAGGTTGACAGGCTTCTCTGATTTGTCCAAAGCTTGATTTCATCACAGTCTGTCCACAAATCGCAGCTCTGAGCCCAAGAGGCTTGAAACATCATCCTCCTTTTCCCCACCCCCTCGTGGGCCCTCCCCTGACACAGACTTTCATGTGGTTTCCTCTGGTAACTTGAGGGTTTCTTCTGTTGCTGTGGCCAATAACAGTGCATGTTCATTTTCCTCCCTTCACACACAGAAAAGATCAGTTTTATAAAAAGAAACCAAATGTATTTTGTCCGATCAAAATGAAACAGCTATAAAAAGGGGACCCTCTCCCTTCCAACTTTAAGCTTTTAAGGTTTACAATGTAGTTCGTTCTTCAGTGGAATCAACCTCATGACTTTATTTTTAGAAAAAACAAGTTAAGTTCTATAATTTATAAACTAAGAACTTTCCCTTTCTTTCCCATTTATTTATTTTGCTGGCAGTTTAAATGATCCTGTCCTTATTGCCACATTCGCAGCAACTGTCAGCTCCTGGAATATTTCTCAGGATGAAATCTCCCAAGATTGTAACACAAGAGATACCATTATTTTCCCTCCTGTTGTTGTCAGAGTTTAGAGAAGTAACTTGTATCAAAACACTGGGAATGCCAGCTAAGCAACATAAGGTTCTGCTGGTTAATGAATGAAGAGGACAAAATAAAATAAGATCAGTTTCTGCCTCTTCTTCCTGAAAAAATTGTGTGTGTGTGTGTGTGTGTGTGTGTGTGTGTGTGTGTGTGTGGTGTGGTGTGTGTTTGGGGGCAGAAGATGAGGGGGAGTCAGAACCTTAGTAAGATTGTTTTGAGGAAGGACATCTCAATGGCAGTCAGAACTGAATTTTAAAGAATTGTTTCCCAAGTTATTTCCCAGTTCATTTGTCATCCAGCCACCCAACACACTACTCTTTGAGGCTCTCCTGAATGTTAATACTTCTTTATGAAGTTAGACGGCAACCAGGATACTTCTCAAGGAAGAAATCAAGGCTTCTAAAGCTGAAAGTGATTTACGCATTGTATGCCTTAGGCTGGGCTTTGGTTTCTCTCTCTCCGGTTCTGGTGAGCATCGCTTTTGCACAGCACGTGTGTGTGTGCATAAATACAAGACCCACCACGGAACGGATTACTGACGGCACTTTGGCTCTGTGCAAATAAAACATGATCGCAGAAAAGCAAGAGCTTGTTTATAGTGGATTATACAGTAGGCCTGGCTCTCATTATATATTCTAGAATTTTAGTAACAGCTAATTGAGAAAAAGAATATTCACTGCCAAACTTAAAGTCGCCTTTCTACATCCTTTCAGTTCGCGCTCTTGCAGAGAAAGCAGGCTCTTGAGTCTTGCTCAGTCTCTTGCTTTCGTCTGTGAGCCATGCTGAAATGATTTGGACGTGGGTATTTAACAAGGCTTGTGAAAGATGTTAACCCTGCGTAAGATGTCTCTGCTGTTTATGTTAAATTTCAAGATGCAGGCTTGCTTTTCAGAGGCAAGTATGGAGGCAATCCTGGACTTTCATTATATGCTCCAGGGTCCCAAATGGCCTTAAAAGAAAAAAAAAAAAAAAAAAAAAAAACCAGCCTCCCCAGCTCTCCAACTTCCCCAGGCCAGCTGGAGTCCAACAACTTTCGATTCTGTCTGACATTTGGTTGTAGAAACCCAGCTTGAGGACAATGAAGGCACCCCTTGGGGAAAAAACGAAATTCAGAAGCTGAACATCATCCATTAAATTTCGTGACACACAGAGTAGCTGTGGAGGGGGGAACCTTAAGTGCAATAGCCAACTTGATCCATAATTGGCTTCTGTACAGCACTTGTTACCAATTATCTGAAAGGATGGAGCTCAGCCGTGATTTCTGCTAACCCTTCTGCCAAGGAACTTTATCTTCTACCATGTCATCGTGCATACGGAATCCATTAACATGCATACACACAAGCACACATGTGTGCGCATGTACACACACGCACACCACGTAACATAGTTCAACAGATTTTGCTGCCCGACATCATTATAAACTAACCGTCAGTGGATGAACCAAAGGCCGTTCTATGGGCTTCAAATCAACTACAAGATAAATTGCCTCTCATTATCTAAAACTGAGAAAGTCAAAAAGCTTGACAATGCATAATATCTGTTGAGAAACTCAACTAAAATGACTAAAGTGGAGTTCAAAACATGCTATAACAGAACCACACTTAGGAAATTCACCTGCTATGGTATTTTGGCTTTTGGAATAAGGTCTTTCGGGGCTCGGTCAGTATACAAGAAAGGATGAAAAAGGATGAAATGAACTACCAGCATGGTTTATTAATACAGCCATATTTCAGGGAATACTGCCCCCTGGCAGGAGAAAACCCAGAATTATAAACAAACCTTTCAACAGCCTCAGGGCCCTAGAAATCACTCCTTGGTTCTCAAGCTTCCCTGGACTTACCAGTCTGAAGTTTTCTTTAAATGGTTAATGTTTATGGACACTTCTGCAAGATTCTAATTCATTAGGCCTAGGGGGTGGGGAGATGAACTCCCTTGCACAATAGGCTATTCTAATACAAGTAACATAAAGACCACAGAGTAGTAGAATAACCCTGAGTAAGTTTAATTATACCCTGAATATATATTTGCTTGGCCTAATTCATCATGTGATTTTTTAAATATTATTAATAGTGCTCAGGATTGACATTAAAATGTTGACCTCTTAATGACAAACCATGGCTGATCCTCCATGGGAATCATCTCCAAACCGTAAGCAGCAGAACAGGATGTTATTTACTTTGCTGGTGGTACAAAGCAGCAGTGTGTGTATTGCTTAATTGCAATACAGTAGTTGCATTTATACAAATGCACAGTCTAACTTTTCATGAAATGATTCTGTGAATCCTTGTTCCCAAGCCCTGATTAAGGTAAGAGGGCTTGAAGTTAACAGTGAGATTTGGAAGACATGCAATTGATGGCTGTCATTCTTTCCCCCTATGGTAATTATGAGATTTTCATGTACTGATTCAAACTTTGTATCTGTTTCCTCATTCTGCAGAATTAGCTGTATAATGATGCCTCTACTTTACTTCACGCTATTTCCAGAAGTTCTCTGAGACAACTCTCTCCTCCCGGTCCAATAATGTTGTTAAGCAACAGATAAAGCTCATACACTATGAGAATATGAATACAGAACTCAAGTGTATTCTTTGTATTCTACTTTAAACCTCTTTGTGCTAAATCTTGTTTCTAAATTCACCTGTGGTTGAGAGTTATTAGAAAATTCAGAGTACGGACTGAACAACAGTATTTGCAAAAGGAATTTACCCATCTAAATTGAGCAAGACATGATGATGGCTACTAGAAGGACGAGCTGGCTCAATTGCTCCCACAGATGTGTATAAAGTAGACACTACTTAAGACTAAACCACAGAAGCAACGTTTTATGGGTAATCTTTGGTCCCAGGAGTTTTCCCATGGAGAAATAGCATATGCCTCTTCCAGTGCAAACAGAACTTGTGTTATAAGCTCTTACACAACTGAAATTTGAAATCAAGTCTGCCACATCCTTCAGTGAGTTTAACATATCATACATGTTGTTGCAATAGATATACTCCCAGTAGAATATATGCATAATCCCCTGACATCAGAACAGTCTCTTCTGTATAAATATTCATTGCACAAATATTCCTTCCCTCCTCTTGTGTACCAACTGTTGTTCTGGGCACTTGTGCTAAAAGAGCAAAACCAAATATAGTTTCCTGCCCTCCTTACTCACCAAACAGACACAGAAATAATGTAAAATCGCAGCTGTGGCGAGTGTAGACATGAAGAGAAAAATGATGTTATGAGAACAATTATTCCAGGTTTCTTCTGGTCAAGAGGGTTCTAGAGGACTTTGTGGTGTGTCAACAGGGCTGTGGCTTGAAGGGCAGGTGGGACTAATTAAATAGAGAACCAGATGCATGGGGCAGATGCTCACAGATCCAACGTGGAGGGGAGACACATTGGTGTACCCTTGAGGAAGGACAATCAGTTTGACGAGAGTAGGAAAAGCATAAGTGAGGGTGGAATGAAATGAGGCGAAAGGTCAGTAGAGGCCAGGTCACTTGGGGTCTCATGGATCATGTCAGGTGGTTTTGTCTTTATCCTCCTAGCAATGGAAAGCCTTCAAAGGACTTAAGCAGGGGGAAGTTTAATCAGA
Organism: Uropsilus gracilis; assembly: GCA_004024945.1. Lineage (NCBI taxonomy): Eukaryota > Metazoa > Chordata > Mammalia > Eulipotyphla > Talpidae > Uropsilus > Uropsilus gracilis. The sequence goes on along the minus strand of PVHY01007863.1, from coordinate 37,002 downwards.
TTTTGCAGCATTAATGTTAATACTGCCTGGACATGAACTGGAGGGCATCTAGAGTGGATAAAGTAGATCACTTTGGAAACTATGGCGGTGATCCAGACAAAAACTAATGATACCTTGCACCAATTAGGCTCTACTCTTAGTGGAGGCAGGAAAGAGAGAAAAACTGGAGAATAAGGAAAAAAACTTGTTTACAAATTGAGAGAAATTGAGAAGCAACTGTTAAATGTGATTCCTGTGTTAACATTAAACAATTATGAAGACCAACTACATACTCAATAAAGTTACTTTTTACATTGTAATTGGATTATAAGAAAGACATAGAGCTAGATATGCATTTGCTAAGACCAGAATGGGTTAAAAGGAGGGATCATTTGTCAGTGGTTATAAAAGTCATCTAAGGCAAGTAATTTAGAGTTGTATTGAATTTTAACACTGAAAGTAAACATAATTGACAAATGGAAAAGAGTTACCCCCAGGAAGTAACTCAACTTTGATCTGAACTCTATCTTACTGTAAAACACTTGAAACCTCAAATTTCAGTGTAAGTATTTCTTTCCAGTTGCGTTGAAAACTGTTTGCTAAACATCCAGGTCAATGGAAGAAGGTTGAACAACAGCACATAGATAAATCCTGTGAAGTCTTTCCCATTTGATTCTACTTTGCAGTGTGATCTGCATAACGTCTGAGCACAAATGTGTGGCTAGGCGACTGAAGAAAATCATTTGATGAAAAGTTTTATTACATGAAGCCAGGCATGGTGGCTCATGCCTGTAAGCTTCAGCCTATGAAGCGTCTGGGGCCAGGGATCGCGGTTCCAGTCCCGCTCAGGGCAACACACGAGACCTAGTCCCAAAAAATAGCTGGGTCTGGTGGTGCGCGCCTGTAATCCCAGCTACCTGGGAAGCTGAAGCTGGGGATTGTTTGAGTCCATGGTATCCCGGGCAATGTGAGCCTGAGGTTTCATGGGCAAATAGTGAGACCTACTCTCAAAAAAAAAAAAAAGTTTTATTACATGGTTATTACAGATTCTCATATTTTATCTTCCACATCAGCAGGTTATATGAGAATTTGTTGTTGACGATACTTGCAGATGATGAAGTAGAGATTCAAAGAGCCTCTGGCATCTCCAACATGGAAAGGTAAGTGACAGCCTAGACTAAAAAGCAGACCATTTAATAGCAGCTCAGTCCACTTTCCAAAATACCATGATGTTTCTGTTAGAATACATGTGCGTCTCAACTCAAATCCAAGCAGTTACCCAAACAACCTCTTTTTGTTCTACCATAGTCTTCTCCTCTCTCACTTCTAGACAGACATCATCTTTCTAAATTCTAGTTATTAATTCCAACAATTATGCTATCATTATACAACAATGCGATTAGCACTTGGGGGATGCTACTAGTACCTAAATTAACTTCCTATGTAATCACTTTCAGATTTATCCTTTTATCTTCTTTCTTTGAAAACTCTTTCTTTGAAAGCTCGTCTCATTATGACTCTTCCTACTACCCTCTGCTCCCTTCAAACACCATTTCATTGAGTCAACTCCTATCCAGCTTGCAATTTATTCCCATTCATTGCCCAGAAAATCTTGCATAAAAACACAAAGCTGATGACTTTTCTCCCAGATTTAAAGCCTTCCAGTGACTCCCTCTCCAAGCAGTTCTCAGTGGATGATCCCTTTAGCAGAGTCAGAATCCCCTGGACATTCTGTTACTGGAAGGGTTAGAACAGCCAATCCTTGGATCCTACTTTAGAGCTACTGAAACAGAATCTATGTTTTAACAAACACACCTAGTGATATGATACAAGTTTGAGAAATGCTCACCAACAAGGTAAAACCCAAACTGCTTTGCAAGGCATGTAGTACTCTAAATCCAAAACTGAACTCCCTACATTCAGGTACCAACCTCACCACTGTTTGTCTACGAGACCTTCCATTGCCTTAAGCAAATGACTGCTCCATTCTCTGACTCAGTTTTCTCATCTGCATCCTGCTAATCGGATTATTAAGAGTATTACATAAAATAATCCATATAAATTGCCTGGTACAATGTTTGGCACAGAATAACGCTTAATAAATAGTACGGTTTCTTAATTAGAGAAATACTTGCTACCCTTTGATTAACCTTTCTCAACCCTCCAGTCCTTAATATATGTTGTTGTTTTGACTTAGAATACCCTTCTCCTTCTAATCCCTCTGGAAAATTCCAGCACATTCATGAGGATTCAAGTAAGGTGTCACCTCTCTTGAAATCCTCCCTGGATTTGGCCTTTCCTGTTCAAAGCAATGAACTCCTCTACTCCATTTCTACAGTGTCTGTAGTCATTTAAGTTTCTGTACACCTTGTGATCTCTATGAATGCAAGAGTCCATTATCCTCACACACCACAGAACTTCACACCTTGCTCAGGATAGAATAGGCAGACAATAAACATTTGAAATATTTGGTCTCTCAAAATGAATTTGAATTTCTACTCTCTCAGAAACTAGCTATGTCACTTCAAGTCCATATTTCTTCATCTGTGAAGCTGGGTTTTTGGGTTAGCGCAATGGTTCATAACACCTTTTTAAACAATAAAGCTTCAATTTTATTTTCAAATATAATCACAACATCCAGCATTTGAAACTACTCAACTTTATTGATTGATTGATTGATTGCACATATATCTCTATCTATCTATCTGTCTGTCTGTATGTCTGTCTGTCTGTCTGTCTATACATATATAAATTGCATCATTGTCAACCCTGAGGTTCTCCCATCACAGGATCACCCATGAACCATCTTAATCTTTTGTGTCCTCCCCCTCCCCCATTTCTTCCCTCCTCCCCCTCTCCTGCTCAATGCATCAGTTCTGTTGACAGTTTTAAAATTTTCTTAAATTTTCTTATCCATTTGTTTGTTTGTCTTTCCAGTCTGACAAAGGGGCAAAAAACATACATTGGAACAAGGACACCCTTTTCAATAAATGTTGCTGGGGAAACAGGACCAGGACAACTCCCTCACACCTTGTACAAAAACCAACTCAAAATGGATAAAAGACTTGGATGAAACTGCTCAACTTTTAAGTGGGGTGTGGAGCCAGAATCCCCTCTAACCAGCTTCCTCTCTTCTTCTAGCACCTTCACAGAAACCCAAAATTTAAGGAGTGCAGTGTGTGGAGATTATGAAAAACAATTAATGACTAAATTAATTACACAGTGTAAATACTTTTCTAAATCCAACCCTTTGCAGTAGTATTCCAAGACCTACACTTAACAATTTCTGACCCAGACTGTCTGCCGAGCAGATCTTTCACTGACGAGTGACAGAAATCCTCACCTCAGCCAAGCTCTTCCCCAAATAAATCCAAATTCATTTCTACATCTGAACTTTTCCTCCTGTTCTCATGGGGTTGCACTTTCAATCTATAGCTTTCCTCAAAGCCCACTGTCTTCCTAAATGTTCATCTCACAATCCCATCACCCAATATACCATCTTTAATTCAACAACCAAGAGATGCTAAGACACACTTATCTCTTGTAAGGCTCCCTGATTTCACCTGAGTATTTATCGACATAGCCATGAAAGTATCATTTACTAGAAAATGGGAGAAAGGAGCAACATGGACACTTAAAGTGTGGATTCTGTGTCAGCTTGGGTCCTACACAAGGATGAGTCCTTGTGTAACATCTCTAAAACTCAGATTTCTTGTAACAAAAATACCAGTAGTTCTTTTCTGATAAAATTGCTATGAAGACTAAATGATATCATGTATATTAAGCCGAGTACTTGAATAGCTCAGCACTTGAATCCTAGAAAATAAGCAAATATTTGGCATTATTATATACAGGAAACTAAAGGACATCATCTTTCAGCAAAATCCTGGTCCTAATAATGACTTTGGTTTTAGGAAAATCCCTTTGCTTATGGAGAGAGGATAGGTAGGTTAAAGTTAGAAATGTCACAATCCTACCCTCAAGAGAAAATGAGCAGTCTTAGCTGGCAAAAGGTAGAGTGATTCCAGAAACAGCTTGAAGGCATAGGTTTTAACCATAGTAATCAACTGCATCTATGTGGACTGGAAAGTCCCCAAAATTTTCATCTTTACTCAAGAAATTTGTTTAAATTCAACTTTATAAGGAAGTTCAAGCTTGCCCCTAGAACGAAATCATCACAAGCTTAGCAGGGCAGAGTACCCATGGGAGATGGGAAGGAGATGGGGGGGAGCAAAACTGACATTTCTGCAACCAATAACTGGTGGTATTCAGCAAAGTAAGGAGAGATAGAGAGAAACTTCCTCTGACTGATAAAAAAAAACTTCAACCAAAATTCATAGCTAAAATACTTCATGATTAAAGGGTAAAGGCTTTGTCCCCCTCCCTCCTCAACTTCTGTTCAATAGCACACATATAACTAGTACATTAGAAAGAAAAACAAATAACAGAAACTCAAATCAATAAAACCACCTCTATTCACAGATGATATGATACTCTGTAGAAAATCTTGAGACTGAAGCTGTTAAAAAACTATCAGAACTAATAAGTGAGTGTGAGAAGGTTGTATAGTGCAACACGAATATAAAAACAAACTTTTTTTATATAATGGCAGTAGACAATCTAAAATGAAGTGAAGGGGGAAATTTGCAGCTACAACAGTATCAAAGTCTAATACACCTGTGAATCAGTTTAATAAAAAGAACTATGAGATTTGCACTTTGAAAACTATAGATCATTGATATATACTATAGAAGACCAAAATAAGCAGGAAGACATTTATGTGTATAGATTGGAACGATAGGAAGATTGGTGGAAAGGTGACCTACAGGATTGGGTAAAATATATGCAAAGCATATATCCAAGAATATACAGAGAATTCTCAGAATCCATTGAGGAAGACAATGTAACACTTGTAATACAATTTAAAACTGGTCAAAGGACCAGAATAAGCATTTCTCAAATGAAGATATATAAATTGGCAATAAGATGATAGATGCACAATAGCATTAGTAATTTGTAATTAGTAAGGAAATGCAAATCAAAACTATAATAGAAGACCACTTCACACACAGTAAAACTGCTAAAATTAAAAAGACAAACATTTACAAGTGTAGGAAATTATGTGGCTATTAATAGGGAACAAAATACATTATTGACAGGATAGTAAAAGGGCACAATCACTTTGGGGAAAAGCTTGACAGTTTCTTAAAATGCTAGACTCAGTAACCATGCAGCCATTACACTCCTAGGTATACACCCAGGAGAAATGAAAATATATGGTGATCCCCAGACTCAGCCTCCCAGGTAGCTGGGATTACAGGCGCCTGCCACCATGCCCAGCTGCTTTTTCGAGACCAGGTCTCGCTATGTTGCCTGGGGTAGTCTCGATCCCATGGACTCAAGGGATCCCTGGCCTCTTGCCTCCCAGCACTTAGATTACGGGCACTCACCACCACGCCTGCCTCTAACCAAATTGTTAATGGATGAATGATCAGCAAAATGAGTGTACAATGAAATGTTACTGTGCAAAGAAAATGGAGTTTCAACACATTCTCTCACACCGATGAACTTTGACAACATCATATCAAGTGAAAAAGTCAGGCTCTCCTACTGTGTGATTCCACTGACAGGAAGAATAGGTAAATCCATCAGCAAATAAGTGTTTGGCAGTGACTGTTTTGGTGCATGAAGTCTTGTTTGGGAGTGATGAAATGTCCTAAAGTTAATTTTGTACATCTCTGCGGATGTATTAAAAACCATTGGATATATTTAAAATGGTACAGTTTAAATGATGGGTTTAATGTTTTGTGAATTATATCTCAAAAAAAAAAAATGCTCTTAAAAAATGAGACCAAAGCTGGGCACAGTGGTTTGTGCCTGTAAACTTCAGCCTATGAAGCGGCTGGGGCTAGGGATTGCAGTTTGAGTCCCACTCAGGGCAACATAGCGAGACTTAGTCCCAAAATATAGCTGGACGTGGTGGCACATGCCTGTAATCCCAGCTACCTGGGAAGCTGAGGCTGGGGATTGCTTGAGTCCATTGTACCCCGGGCAATGTTAGCCTGCACTTCCACGGGCAAAAATAGTGAGACCTAGTCTCAAAAAAAAGAAAAAAATTGAGAGTAGACTATCCTAGCAACAAAGCTGAATCCAAGGCTTCTGGACCCACAGAAATAGAACATTTGTCCTGACCTTCAGCTCTCAAGACTGTGCCTTCGAAATGGTTTCAGTCACCTCAGTTACCCTCCAAACCTGACGATTAACAGGAAGACTGAAGCATGTGAGTAGTGGTAGAGGCCTGTTTCAACCAGCCCCAGCAGGCAATGGAACCCTCTACATTCCTAAAAATAAGAGGATTTCCTGGGAGTCTCTCAGCCCCTCTGGCTGGCTGCCACACTATCAGGCTCCTGTTGCAGTACTTTCAAAATAAATTGCCTCAGAAGAGAATCCAGTTCTCCCCTAAAGCCCTCAAGAGGCTTGAACCTTAACTACTAAACAGAGCTTGTGAGACATTTATGGGAATTTAAAACGTGGGAGTTTAATTTGTGAGAATTAAAATGTGAATGTCTTGCATTTAAAGAGCATTTCTTTAAAAAAAAATAATAATAAACAATTACAAAAAGCAGCCCTGTGAGTAGAAGGATCCCAGCTCCTCCCATTCTCCCTACTTTGCCATCAATAAAACTGCAAGGCAGCTCACAAGGGAGGCCACAAAGCTAAAACACCCCTCAGCCAGAAGGTAGCCCATCTCGAAGGACAGACAGACATCTGACATGGTGGTTAAGATATCGACAGGATTTTTTTTTTTTTTAATAAATATAAAGATGAGCATCCGCACCAGAGGAAATCTCTTGGGCAATGTCTCGGGAGTGACTTTGTTTCAAAAAAAGTGAAGAGAAAGAAGAAAGTCAGTATTTATGAGTGGTACCTTACCTGGCATGGGACAAACCCTCAATAGGCTTAGCTAGCATTAAGTGCCTGCTTTCCCAGGTAGATATAGTTATCTACCTGTCTCTCTACTTGTCTATCTACCTAACTACTTATCTTTCTATCTGCCTAGCCACTTACTTTATCTATCTACCCATCTCTGTGTGTATATATGTATGTATCTATCTATCTATCTTTCTATCTATCCATCTATCTTGCCCTGTCTAATCTCCATAATATACCTCAAAGTATTATCATTGTCACGATCAGAAAGAATCCGATAAAGGTTTAATTCTTGATAATCTTTCCAAATTCAGAAGATAACAGAAGTCACAATTTGACTTCCATTTTCAGAGGATCTCATTTCAGCCCTCACGCCCAAATTTCACCAGTAGTTAGAGTTTGGAGCACAAAAAGCATGCTACTCCAATGTTTCTAAGAAGAGAGAATGCTGTTTGTTGTGAGACAATTACCATAAACTTTAGGAAATCAAAATTTTACAATTTTTAATAATATAGTTTTATGCAGATTTCATAAATGGTCACTACAACATTTGCCAATGCTCATTGAAAGCTTTCTTGGTTTGAAGTACTATCTCGTTGTCAGGAGTATTGAGATCAAGGGATAGTTTTAATGACGAGTGGAGCAATCAGCAGTTTGTTAACATACAGTAATGATTTATATCATAAAGGTACACAACAGGTGGGGGATACTGAACATTGGCTCATTTAATCTTCATCCACCCCACGTCCAGAGAGTTTTCCAGTCTTGCAGATTTTTAATAGATTGAGTTATACAGACAGTTGATGGTCCTTGACCAAGCTCCTGAGATTTGGACAACACAATCAATACAGGATTCTTCTTTCCTGCCTTTTCAGCTATTTCTCTGTATAAACAAAATTGTGGAAATGAGATGTTTTCTTTAATATGATTTATTTCCATTCTCCAGCTTCTTAATCATCAGGAGACATCTGTGTAGGTCACAGAGATTGTAGCTTCCTGGTTCCTGACCTCAATATTGCACGACATCTATTTGCCACATGGGCCATAGACAGTGGAACACGAACTGAAGCTAAAGTGAAAGGCAACCTGAAGAGTTGAAATCACAAGCTTATAAAAAAAATGGAGAATTCTATCAATCTATCTGGAATAACACTCTTGAAAGAAAACACAAAATATATGCTTGACACTAGGAGATAATAATTCCTATAAAAGACACATACAATTTTTTGCTATCTACAAGCACTGTAGAAGTTCTTTCTTGAACCTGACTCCAAAAGACCTCATTTTATATCAGACATCTTTAATAAAAGATTGCTGCCCAGGACAGGGAAGTTCAGCTGAACCTGGCAGTGCTCAGAATCAGTCTGAACTGTGTTTATCTTTATCTCATCTTGGGTTACTATGAATTGGCTGGCATTAAGAGGCATGACCAAATTGATGAGTCCACATATGAATTCACCCATTCACTTGTTTATTCACCAAACTTCATGAACAGTTAGTATTTATCAGGGAATACAAAGTAAACAGATCAAAGCCTCTGTCCCATGAGTCCCACGTTCTGGTGGAGGAAGAAATAAAATGCCAGATCATTTGTAAATGATAAGCAAAATAAAGGAGAGCAAGACAAGCGAGAAGAGTGGGAGGAACAGTTTTCTTGGGTGTCAGGGAAGTTGTCTCGGAAAAGATGACCTTTGAAGAGAACCTGGACGGAGCCAGGGAAGAATCAGTGTCTTTGGAAGGAACATAAGTGGGCAGGCACCAAGATCGGAGCAGCCCAAAGTGTTCTGGAAGCCAGTGTGGCTGGAGTGGAGTGAGAGATGGGGGAGCAAGGGCAGATGATGTCAAGAGGCGATCGGGGGCTGGCCCCTGCAAGATCTCACAGGTTACAAAGAAGTCTTTGTGTTTCGTTTTTGTTGTGATGAGAAGATATTGGAGGAATCTGAGCCAGGCAGTGACAGGAGGCGATTTATGTCTCAAAAGACTCACTCATACTGGGATTTAGGGGATGGATATTTAATGAACTCCCCATATGGCCAATGGTTGAAAAATGTATGCTGTGCCTGCATTGCATGGATGGTGGGAGAAGGTGGATATGGCTGCCTTCCTTAAACATTTGAGGTACAATATGAGTTTTATTGTGTCCACTTCCTTGGGTAGAACTAGAAAGGAGAGAGACATGTTTCATCACCTAATAAATGGAAGCTTTAGCAGTCAGTGTTGCTAAGCAAAATAAGTCAGAATGAAAAAGACACAAATAGCAAATGGTTCCACTTATATGTGGGATACAGAAAAACCAAACAGAGGGTCAGATAAAACCAAACCAATAACAGGTCCCAGAAATCTGTAGAAATGAAGCTACTGGAAAAAAGGGGGAGGGAGGAGAACAGAGTGTGAATGGGGCACAATGGACTCTGGTGGAGGATTATGGATACTTGATGGTGGGTGTGATATGATAAGATGCATGTGAATCATAGACCATGTTGTAAATCAATATTACCACCAAAAAGAAAAAAGAGAAAGATAAAAGTGAACTCAGAGTCACTATTCAAAGAAGGTTGGGCAAGATTGCTAAAGTTTCTAAATTCAGAGGAAGATTGCTTATACAACATCTAAAGTCTTTTCCATATCGACGCATCTATTATTTTTCTTACTTCACCAAACTCTTTTAGGGAGCTAATCCTTCCTCTATGATGATCACCAACTACTCGAACTGAATTAAATAAACAGTTTGGGTTTGGGTTTGTTTGTCTATGAAGGAAAGAGAAAGCTACATGTGTCCATCTCACCAGAAAGATGATAATGATCTTTAGATATAATTTTATATTATTTCATCTCCTGAAGGACATACACATATAGCTACAGATAGGTATAGATACATAGTTGGTGAATACAATTTAAGTTATGTCAATTAAAATGAGCAATTGTCAGGGCTAAGAAATGGAAGAAAAAACACCTTCATAAAATGATTTGATGAAGAGATGAAGCTGTATACCTCTGGCCTCATCTCAAAGACAAGCATAAGACCACTGACCTTATATTGCCTCTCTCACCCTTATAGGGCTCTCATAATCCTTAGTAAACAACTAGTCACTGCAGAGTTGAAATTCAATAATCCTAGCTTGCAGTGGAGTATTATGCAAGAGAATGAAGAAGTCCTGGACCTTACGTTGTTCCTTTAAGTTTCCAATTTTCTTATGAGAAATGTTATACAACTTGTCAATTACTAAAATCCAGTGTTCTCTTCTTGGTTAGGGTCAAGATTCCAATCTCACTAGCTTGCAGTCTAAGCTCTCTATAGATGCCCAAGGTTGTGGGGGTTACATAAAATAATCCTTGTAATATTGACGGTTCATAACTGTACCAGCCATCTACTGCGTTCTTTGGATGAGGCAGGTTTCTCTTACACAGGTTTCTCTTACACAGAAACACTCTCACTAAAGTCTCACAAGCATCTTTCCAAGTACATTTGATTTCCCTTTTTGACAGCACCACACAGTTTAAGCAAGTCACCTATATTCACAGATGTTCATTTGAACAAATTCTGCCTAATCATAGTCCAGCTTTTAGTATCCTTTGCTGTAGTCCATCATGTGGTGGTCAGTCAGTTTTACTTCTTTTAAAAGAACTTCCTCCAGTCTCATATCTGGAGGAAAGTTGAGGAATTTCCTCCACTGACTTTATGGGTTCTGCACCAAAACAATTATGTAAATAATTGCGTTTCTCACTTTGGCACCAACCTTAGCTTGGGGTCTATAGGCCAGCACACCCCTCTTTTGTCATCTGACCATGAAGTTAGCCCCAGCAAGCCTTTTGGGACTGGATCTTAAATAGACTTGCAGCCTAAGGCCTCATGTGACAAAATATTTTGCCAAAGATGCTGTTTTCTCTTTTTTTCAGTCTCCTTTCCCTTTCTGCAGCTGTTTCCCATTTTTCCTGAGAATTAATAAAAAAATCAGAAATTCTGATCTCATATCACTTGCTTTTTGATAACGATGCAGTTATTTCACCCAACTACAAGCAGCTGGTGAGATGCCAGCGCTACAGATCCAGGGGCCATCTTTGCATGCTGGTCTTGCTTACCAGCCCATGGCATATCCCTATCGCAATCAGGCCACTAAACACAGCAGCTGCTGTGTGCCAGGATCCTGTTCCTTGCTAAACACCTTGACACAGGCTTTAGCGTTCATGTACTTCTCACTTACCCATGTATGCAACTTAATATTTTATTGAAACCCTCCGATGTTCCTAGCAATCTGTAGGCACTAAAGATACCAGCAATTCTCAAAAGAACCCTAGTACCTGCTGATGGAATTGACATCTTGTTGAATGGAAAAAAGGCATAGCATGTGTCACCATATTCATTAGGGATAAAGGCAATGAATTAGCCAGGAAAGGCATGCACCTGTAATCCCAGCTGTTTGGGAGGTGAAGGCTAGGAATCACTGAGTCTACGTGTTCGAGACTACCTCAGGCAACATAGTGAGACCTGGTCTCAAAAAATAATAAAAGAGGCAATGAATAAAACAGGGTTGTGGAGTATTAAGAGAATGCAGTAATGAGAGAGTGCTCTTAAAAGACATAAATAAGGCCACTGGGATTATCTTTCTACAAAGGAAGGGTTTGAATAATTTATCAAAAGTTATCCAGTCAGAGTGAGAACAATCTGCCATATTCTGATCATAGTATTGATCTATATAGTAACAGTCTATAGTAACATAGATCTATATAGTAACGGGTTGATACATAAAATGTAACAGTTACATTGATCTATGTGGTAACAGTAGTTACCATCTATCAAGGCAGTGGCGTAATATGGAAGATGAAACAGCTTGCTCAAGTCAACCTGTTAAGTAGTGGAGAAAGGACTGAAGGTCTAAATGGTTTCAAGTCCCTATCTCTCCACCATACTAGCCTTTTGTTGCCCAGTGTAGGGTAACTGTGTTGGTCAGGCTTTTTCTGCCATTAGCCTCTTGATCTGCACCTGTGGTGTTGTGTGCTCCTGATTGTGCATACCTGGTGCAGTGAGTGTGTGCATGTGTGAGTGGTCACACCTGGATCTGGGGAGGTGAGGATAAAAGGGCAGCATCAGCCTGGGGGCGGGTGAGAAGGGGAGGAAAGAATGTGAAAAGCACTGGAGAACACCAGAAAGGGAATCCAGGGAAAACCTGAAGTGAGTGTGAGCATTCTCGGGGGTTAAAGAGGTTGCCTGCCTCCTGGACCCCTGGCCCTGGCCTTGATCTTGACCCTGACCTTGTCCAGGCCCTACCCCCAGGCCTGGCCTAGCCTTGTCTGCCTGCCTGCTTGCCAAAAAATTGGCCCAACCTCCCTGCCTGCTGTGACAGTGTATCTGGTTCCCCAAGAGCAATGGAGCCTGTAAAATCTACCAAGGGCTCTGACATTCTTCTTTAGCTGCTAGAACTTGTATAGACCCTATTTGGACGGGGATGCCTGCACTACATTCAACCAGAAGTTCTTATTGGACTAAAAATTCTTAAAGGACAGGGGTTGCTTCTCCATCATTCCTGAAAGTTCCACCCACGTGGAACTTTCCATGTGGCATATCCATGTGGCATAGAAAGTGATAGATTTATTGGCTCTGAGCCCGTCACAATCCCCACACAGATAGAAACCTAAATACCCAAGACAAATGGCTGCCAATTCTAACTTCCAGGTCTTCTCAAGCTCCCTTGGCAGAGGGCTGCACTGTGTGGTCAGCACTCTAGGCAATCCTGCTTGAACCTCCAGAAAACCAAGCAATATTCAGAGCTCACCATGCCATAGCAACCTGCCAGCATCAGCCTGACCACCCCGAAATGCCCACATTCCCAAGTGGAGATGTGACCTGGCAGACTTGTTGGCCTCTTCATTAGACTTGTGTTTGTCTAGGAGCGAAAGGAATGAGCAAGTGGATGTGCATGCCCTGCATTTTAATAAGAGCCGTAACCTATGGAGAAAAGGGGGCTTTGTGATGAGTTTGAAGAACGCATGACTCTTACTGCATCAGCGCAACTCCGGTCTAACAATGCTTTTCTTAGCATTCCTTGGCACGGATGCCCACAGCTGTATTTCACACTGACGTGCACACCGCAGCCGCCCCATAGGAACTGACCAGACTGTGTGTAGGAATGGATGATAGATGTTTCTCCTTATTTTGGTTCAAGGTGCTTAGTGAGAGTACACTCTAGCTAAGCGTAAACATTTGAGAGCAAGGATATTCCCTTCTGATTAAAATTTAGTGAAAGGTTGATAGTTCTTAGATCAGACCAACCTAACTAAATTGAAGCTCTAGCGCTGCCACTTTCTAGCAGGTTGAGTTTGGGAACTGTACCTAGCTGGACTTCTCTGCTCTCATTAACCCTTCAGTTCACGGAGTGGTCACCCTTGGATATAGTGTGTACACACACACACACACACACACACACACCCCTTGTTTTCTCACTAATACAGTGTGTGCTTCCCCCACTTAACTGTTTCCATTTCTTCTGCAGGGTCTAACCCAGTGCCTGACACACAGAGGCATTCAATTAATGTTGATTGATGACAGAGGTCCTCACACCTGTGAGAACAGTTCTCCAAAGGACAGGAAACAGCAAGTATTAGAGAAGACACCTTTACACGGTGTGGGAATATAAATTGGAGCAGCCATTACATCTTAACCAGAAGGGAATTATACTTGCTCTCAAGATTATGGAAAGCAGCATGAAGATTTCTCAAAGAATTAAAAATAGAAAAATCCCACTTCTGGCTATTTAGCCAAAACATAGAAACACATGAATTCAAAAATGTATGTATGTACCGTGATGCTTATTGCAGCATTATTTACAATATACAAGAGCTGGAAACAACTTAAAAGTCCATTGATTGATGAATGAATAAAGATGTGATATGTATACATAACAGGATACTGTGCAACTATAAAAAAAAAAAAAGAAGAAGAAATCCCACTATTTGTAGTAAGGATCTAGAGGGAATTAGGCTAAGTGTAATAAATCAGAGAAAGAATGCCAAATAAATCAGAGCTGGAACGACTTATGATTTCAGTTATATGTAGCCTACAGAGAAAACAAACAAAAGAAATAAATAAAATAAAAATGAGCTTTTGGACTATAAGACCAATTAATTGTAAGAAAGGAGAAGATAACAGGGTAAATGAAGAAAAGGGGGCAATGAACAAGGACAAAATTGAACTCTTAGTGGTAAACCTTTTTTTTTTTTTTTTTGAGAGTAGGTCTCGCTATTTTTGCAGGCTCACGTTGCCCAGGGTACCACAAACTCAAGCAATACCCAATCCCAGCTTCCCAGGTAGCTGCGATTACAGGCACATGCCACAATGACCAGCTATTTTTTGGGGGACTAGGTCTCGCTACGTTGCCCAAGCAGGACTCGAACCGCGATCCCTGGTCCCCGCTGTGGCTTCCTAGGCTGCCACTTGCTTACAGGCAAGCACCACCGTGCCCAGCCTCTTAGTGGTAAACTTAATATAGTCTCTACCCATGTTGATTCTTATTGTTGAACGCTGAAACTTACATTTTATTTTAATGTAATGCTATTTCAATAATTTAAATACTATTGTTCAAGTGTTAGTGAGCTGGTGGAGAAAATAGAAGCTTCTTACACTGCTGGTGGGAATGTAGACTAGTCCAGTCCCTATGGAAAGCTGTGTGAAGGTTTCTCAAAAGATTAAACATGGATCTGCATAGGATCTAGCAATTCCACTCCTAGATATCTACTCAAAAAACACAAGAAACTAATTCAAAAGGAAACCTGTACTTCTGTGTTTACTGGAGCACTATTAACAATAGTGAAGACAGGAAAACAACCTAAATGCCTCCACAGATGAATAGATCAAGATGTGGAATATATACACAATGGAATACTCCTCAGTGATCAAAGAAAGACAAATTCAAGCCGTTTCCAGCAACCTGGGTGGAGCTAGAAGGGATTATGCTAAGTGAAATAAACCAGAAGGAAAAATTTAAATATCAACGGTGTCACTTACAGGTAGAATATAGAGAAATCAAGCAAAAGATCAAACTTTAAAGCCAATTCTTGAAAACTGACCACAGAGCTGAAGTCTCCAAGAGGGGAGAGGGGTAAGTATGGAGATGGGGAACACTGAGAGGGAGAGGGGGCTATAGCAGAGATCCGTGGGTACTTTGGTGGAGGCAGTGCCACCATGACCACACCTAAGGGGAGATATCCTGTATTGCTCGAATATTAACAGAGATGTAAATGGTGCTTCATTAATAAAAATGATAATACATTTTAAAATAACACTGAAAAAACATTTCAGATGGTTGGATGAATTAACAGAAGAAAATAACAAAACCTGACTTGAGAGGCTTGAGACACAAGAGACAAGACATCAGTCATTTGTTCCACAACTCTACTCTCTGTGTGATGGTGGCAGACTTCTGGAGTGCCTCCCCCCTTCCCTCCTCAGTCTGGGTCCTCAAGACACAGTTCTCAAGAATCCTCTGCATCCTAAAAGATTACTAAGCCCCAACTGGAGGGAAATCATGTCATTTTCTTGCTGCTATTCCCAGGCACCCCAAGACATCTTGGGAAAATTACAAAACCCTACTGATGATGTGCACACACATTCCTGTCACAATGCTTTAACAAAGGCCTCTAAGATGCGTCTGTGCTGATTTCATCTGGAGCAGTCACTGAATTGTTTGGGTACAATGTGGAAAAATGTTCTAGTCTTTTCAAACCTTACACTCCATTCCTCCCAGGGAACAATATGCCTACTCACCTCAGCAGCTCAAGGCTATTCTCATGTGTTTACTGGGCTCCACAGACAGATTTAGTCTCAGTCACTCCATGCCTGAAACATGTTTTGAAGAATGAGGAATTCTGGCAAAAATGATTTTTTTCTTTTTCTTTTCTTTCTTTTTCTTTTCATTTGTTTGTTTGTTTGTTTTGTTTTATTTTGTTTTGTTTGGCGAAGCCTCCAATTATAGGCTGAGGTGTTTCTGAAGAAAATTGCTTGTGTATTTAGGAAGGCCATTCTCTGGCAGAGTCACTGCATTTTTAATCTGTTCAGAGCCACAGGGAGTGGATAAATGTCAGGAGTAACAGTAATAAGGGGTTTCGTGTCCATGAGGGACTGGATGAACACCCTGTAGTATCTCCCAACAGGCCTTCCCAAGGCAAATGTGGCCAGCTGAGGACTGAACAACCTGAGCCGGCCAAGGACATCTGTAGAAAGAAGCTGAGAAAAGCCTTCTCCCAGGATGCAATCTGACAAGGGGTCACTGAGTTCTGTGAGCTCCCTGGCCTGGGAGAGCATCAGCCCATCAGGGCACTGCATCCCGCTTTTCCCAAACTTTCTGTCACCACTACTTGGAAATAATAGGTCTTTGAAAGAAGGATCCATATGCCTGGTGGTCCACAGGCCAGGTGTTCTTCTAACTTCTTTTTAGACATGGTTCCTTTGACATCGACGGTCACACAGATCATGGTTACATGCATCTGTAACTTGTGGGGACACTGAGAAATCCAGCGATAGTGCTGGGGCTTAACCATGTGCTCCAGAGCAAAAGTCCATGACACCATCCTTGTTGCCTGGTCTTGAGAAGGACGGGATTGACAAGAAGCCACAGATCCATTTTCCCCATTGTTAAACCCACTTCAGAAAAATGAAGTTGGCAAGACCTTCAGATCAGCTCTCTGGGTCTGAAGTTTGGGAAGTCAACAGTCCAGGGTTTGAATGCTCACAGCTGTGAACCCTTGCCTGGTGAGATCACCTCTTCTGCTCGCCTTTGTTTTTGTTTTGTTTCTTTCTTTTGTTTTC
Organism: Uropsilus gracilis; assembly: GCA_004024945.1. NCBI lineage: Eukaryota > Metazoa > Chordata > Mammalia > Eulipotyphla > Talpidae > Uropsilus > Uropsilus gracilis. Next base: position 20,294 of record PVHY01007863.1, on the reverse strand, counting down.
ATTCTAAAAAGAAAATCACAGTCATTCCTTCCAAAGGTGGTTGTTGAGCAGGTATTGGTAAACTTTTTTCTGGATAAAAGCAGATAATGCAGATTTCATAATTACATCCCTGTCACAATGACTCCGCTTGCTGTCAAGATGTGAAGGCAACACAGGTCGTAGGGAAACAAGAGGAGGTGGCAATGTTCCAAGGACACTACTTACCAAAGAGGGCAGCGACCCAATTGGCTCTGCAGGCTATAGTTTGGCGACCTTGGCTTTGAGGATTACATGAGATAATGAATGTGCTTTGCATGATCCCTAGAATACATGTTTTCAGAAACGATAACATAATTATGGCCTCAGCGTGAGATGACCCGTTCTTTCAAGTGGGTCAACCAAACTGAAAGCTTAGATAAGCGAAGCGGAATGTTTCAAGTTGAGTCAATCCCCATCAAGATCAAGGAAATAAAACATTGTCAAGAACCTCTGACATTTTACTTGCGTAAATACATAATTCTCATAGACTTTTGAAATGTTGAAAAATTATCACTACCCCACTCCAAATATTGCGTTATAAATAGGGTTGCCAAAGCCCCTGGTGTTAAAGTATTTTCAATGCTGGGGATATATTTGGTGTTTATTTGCAAACACTATTATTTGCAGGACATCCTGGGGGCTCTCCAATGGCTCCCATCTGTTTTGCTTTGTTTTTTCCTAAATCTGACTACCCTCCCTTTAGACTTCTCTATGGTTCCATCATTTGGGAGCCACTGATTTTTTATCCCATAACAAGAATAACCCAGTACAAGCAACATTTTGTTCTTTCAGGGAGGAAAAAGGTTACGTTCTTATGGAATTATCCCCAAAGTTTTAAAACTAATAAGTCCCCTGGGTGGAAGCCACTGAAACACTAAGAGACGACTAGCACTCCATGCTCACGGATGCCAAGAACAAGCTTAGATCACCCAAGGAAAAAGGGCAATAAGCTTGCATTTATTCCTCCTGATTAAAGTCAAGCAGCTTCTTGGAAAATGCTAGGCATCCCTCAAGTCACCCTGTTGAATTAATATATGAACAGTATTAATGATGGAAAAACTCAGTTGTATCCAACACATCCAAAGTTTTGCAGTCGCATTTGTCAGCAACCAAACTGTGTGCTGAAAAGCCCGTTTTGTCAATAAACAATGCTTCTGGGAGAAGAACAAATATTCTGTGCACATAAACACAGCGACTAAATCAAAGATTCCCAATAAATATCTGATAACAAAGGCATGGGTGGAGTAGGTGCCTCCAGGCATCAATGTCTTCTAACAAGGAAGATTATAAAATCATTCTGGTATTTAGGGGAAAAGGAAAAACATTGCACACCAGCACTCATTTTGTTTTAAACTTGAAAAAATGGAGATGGTACTTGATCTGCCCATAAAGGCATCACCCTTGAATTGAAAGGGTACAGTATTCACTGTCAAAAGACCCACATCAAGTTGTTAAGCTCTACCACTTTTAAGAAGTGCAATCTGCAATCATTTGCTAATCACTCTGAACCTCCATTTCTCAACCCTAACACAGAGATAAAAGAATCCCTATCTTTTACTGAGGAATAATTACTACACAAGCTGCAGATATGTACACCATGAAGGTTGGTAAGTTTGATGTATGCATGCAACCATGAAAGCTTGACATCAAGATAATGAACTTATCCATCACCAAAACATGTCGTTCATAAAGTTTTCTAATTCATAGGCAATCACTACTGATATGCATTCAGTCACACAGATTAGCCAAAATATTTACAACCTTTCTATAAATGGGATCATATAGCATGGAATCTTTCATGTCTAGGTTCTGTCCAGCAGCATAATTGTTTGAAATTCATACATGAGTTTGTCTCTATCAGTTGCTCCTTCTGTGCTGGGGAGCAAAATGTCATTAAGTGGATAGGCCACACACACACACACACACACACACAAACGACAGAATTCCTATCTCATGTTCCTTCCAGGGTCATAAGAAGTAACGGATATGAAAATAGTTTGAAACAGTCCCATAGCGTTGTCTGTCTTTCCTGATTCTCTGTTGTCTGAGGAGCCAAATCACGTTGTATCGAATGCTAACAGTTGTGACATTGTTAGAGGAGTTGTTTTCATGAAATTTGTGTCAATTTGTGAGGACTGCCATCACAAAGGGTCACAAGCTGGATGACTTAGACAACAGAAATTTGTTTTCTCACAGTTCCTGGGTTTAGAAGTCTAAAGTCGAGGTCACTCTGTAGGCAGCAAAGGAAGGAGCTGCTCCAGTCCTCCCTGACTTTAGAGATGGCCTTCGTTTCATCCCATCACCTTCCTTCCACATAAGTCTCTGTCCAAATGTCCCCTTTGTTAAGGACACCAGTCTACTGGAAGAGGGTCTAACCTACTGACTCACTTTATTGCCTTTGTAAAGACACTCCTGGTTCTCAGGCCTGTAGGTTCACCCCAGGGTTTATACCCCCATTCCTTTGGATTTAAACTGAATTACATGATCAATTTTCCTTGTTCCCCAAATACAGGTGAGAGAACATAGGACCTCTTTGACTCCATAATCAAATGAGTGAATTCCTGTAATAAATATCAATAGATAGAAAGTGAGAGAGACATTTTATTCTATTTCCCTGAAGAATCCTATTGATTTTGTTATTCTCGAAAACCCTAGCTCTGCAGACCTTATCTCAAAATAAAGCTGCACTTCGCATCTTTTATTTATACATATAGATCAAATATGTATAAAATAATTATACACTCAACATTATAATGCAACCTATAGCTTTGTAAGAAAACTTGATGAAGGACTTAACATTTGTTTTATGTTAGACTGATGAAAATGTATATTCTCGGTGAAGTACACAGAATGTATGGAGGATAATCCTCAAACATTTATCAAAACGTTAGGTCTGCTGTTAGAGGTTAACAGCTAGTTCAGTATGAATAGTTCAGAGGGTTTCTATTTGACTGCTAGGAGATGAGGCAGGATTGTTGCATGGGGAGGCGGGTGTGGGGTGGATGATCATATAATTTATTGTTCAAATGAAGGCCCTTTTAAGAGGGAAAGTGAGCCAGACATGGTGGCATGTGCCTGTAATTCCAGTTACCTGGGAGACTGACGCTAGGGATCACTTGAGTCCATGGGTTTGAGACAACCCTGGGCAAGACCTAGTCTCTTAAAAATAAGTAAAAAAAGAGGGAAATTGGATGCTCTTAATAGGCAGTAGGAGACAATAGACATGCCCAAGGACATAGGGGGACATCAAAGCAGGCTGGTTCACAGAGTTTTGTCTTCTATGCTGGGCTAAGATGTTTGAATTTCATACACAGACTCTTGGTGTCTCGGGATTAGAAGGAAAAGTCAGTGCCCTCCAGCCTAGCTACTCCATCCCCGATTCTCCAGTTTTTCCAAGAGTAGCATCAGTCTTTGTTCAGATAGCTCTGTGACAAAGAACACATTGCATTGGAACAACTCTGCTAGAAAATTCTTTATTGCGCTGAGTTGAAATTTATCTCCCTGTACCTCCCACCCATTTGGCCCAGTGCTACCATCCCAAAAAGACAAGCACAATGCTCATCTCTCTTCTGTAGGAGAGTGAATGTTGCGAGGACAGATAAACAGCTCTCCAGATCTTTTTTCTTTGTGGATTAAGTGTCCTACAGTCATCTTTCCCACAGCATTCCTGCAGTTTGTTACTATTTGCTTTTTATCTCCTAAATTTGTTTTTTTTGTTTTTAATTTTATTTTTAATTAATTTTGTTTATATAGTCATGCACATAAGTGTATATATACACACACACACACACATATATATATATTACCTCGTTGCATTTCCCAGTGTTCTCCCTCCACCTCATCTCCCAAGAGTCCCCCTTTTGATCTTCCCGTGCTACTCTCTTCCCCAATTTCTCCCTCCCCCGCAACCCCTTCCTTACCAAGCTGCCCCAGCTCCACTGTCAGTTTATTTTGAGTTTTTTCCTGGCCTTTTGTTTGTTATTCCTATAGCCCATCTAGAGGTGAGATCATATGGCTTCTGACTTTTCTTTTTGACTTCTTTCTGCTAATACGATTCCCTCTAGTCCATCCACATCATCACAAATGCCTCCTATTTGTTGTTTTAGTTGCAGAATAATATTCCATTGTGTAAATAGACCACATCTTTTTCAACCATTCATCAGTTTGGGGGCATTTGGGTTGCTTCCACATCTTGACTATTGTAAATAGTGCTGCGATAAACATCCAAATACAGGTGTCCTTTTGAATTACTGTTTTGTATCCTTTCCTAATTTGCACTCTTGTCATCTTCCTGCTGCCATCTTGGTTCAGTTTACCATCCTTTCTTGTTCATGTTATCATAATGCCTCCTAAGTGGTTCTCTCTCTCCCTGACTGTTCCTCCAATCCAGACTGCTGCCAGAATGATCTTTCCCAAACAGAAAACTGATTGTGACACTGCCCTGTTACTAACAGTCAGTGGCACTTTTTCTCCTCTGGATCAATTGCAGTCCCACAACCAGAACTTCTAGCCCCACCACTACACCACTCTCATCTCCCTGGCCCACTCCCCTTTCTGTCTCTTCTTCCAGTTCTTTGAATAGGCCTCTTGTCCTGAACCCATTGAAGGTCCTGTCACCTACGCTTGGAGTTGCCTTCCCTCCAAAATCTGCACCTTGAAAACCCATACTCAGTCTTCGGATTTCAACACATCTCCACATCTCTTTCTCTAGAGAGGTTTAGTCCCAATTTGGTCCAAATAAAGCTGGGTTAAATACCATTGTTTGGTGGTTCCACAGGGACTTACTCTCTCACTCTTAAAGCAAATATATTATTGAATTAAAATCACCTGCTTATCCATCTTGTACTTTAGCTATAAAGTGAACCCCATGACAGCAGGTCTATCTTTTTTAGCTGCTATTAGCATCTAGTACAGTAATCAGCACAGATGGTATATGCCAAAAAATGGTAATCAATTACTGTGTATCACCCAGGTACAATTGTTCAAAATATAATCTGCATAGTGCAATTGAAATGACTCTATTCTAAACCTTAACTACATGAAACCAGAACTTTCATCTTTTTAAATTAAATACTTTATTTATATATAAAAGGACTTCCGTCTTTATCGCCTTCCTCTCTCTCATCTCCTAACCTCTCCTCTCCTCATTCCCTCCCTTTCCCTTTCCTTTTCCTCTCATCCCCCCTCCACTGTTCACTGCTTCCCTTCTTTCTCACACATACCCACTAATTTGCAATTCACTTTAGCATCCTATCTCTGCACAAGCCTCCTCAAAATAAAGTTAAAATAGATGGTAACTTAATGATAGCTTTGGACATCTAATCTTTACACATTTTTGTCTGAGTGAATGTAATATGTTTTATGCTATCAAGGATGTCAACAACATTAGATAAAGTAGAAGTAAAGACACAGTCCACCAAAATCTACCATAAGTTAAACCATCTATTAACTTCTATTATCCCTTAATAAATCCATTTAACCAGTTATTAGTATAGCCCGTAAGCTGCCTTCCAATCTAGAAAGCTATCACAATCTGGGTCATTTCTGAAAGCAATCAGTGATGGTCCTTGAACTGATTAATGTTAATTGAATATAACCATGCCCCAGGTACTTTAACATACTTTAGTTTTGTTGCAATTTCCAATACCTGCCATATTTTTAAATAAATAATAACATGATTATTTAATAATAGTATTATCTAGGATTAGATAATAATATAGAGAAAAAGTCACACAGCAAGTACTAAAACAAGAACATGCACCCAGGTCCTATGACTCTAGACTCACACATTACACTGAGATCCTCTCAAAAGAGAAAATATGCATAATGGTATTGGATTGACTCCTACTAGTCAACACCTACTCTCTCGAGTATCTCTTGAATGAAGTAATCTTTTGTTAGAGATTCACAACCTGCATTTCATAACCACGCAGAAGGGTTCAAGAGTGACTTTATATGAATTTCCTCGAGTTTATAAAAAATGCTACGTGTTGCATATCATCCATTTTTTTTCCTCAGGAGAATTATGCACCTGTGAATCTCAAGTGAATTATAGTTCCAAACCAGAATGAATTGAAGTTTCTCCACTCTCTAGAAGTCAATCATCAGTCACCTCTCTCTCAAGTTTCCGATGCATATATTTCTCACTTTAGAAAAGCAAAGCTACAAATTCTCCCCTCTAATTTCCCAATGATTCCATCACCCTTAGAAGTCCATAGAGATCTCATCTACTGGTTCCTTCAGAGACCCTGGATACCTTCTCAGTAATCAGAAGACACCAGCTTGTATCTTTGATACCAGCTCGTCAAAAGACTCTCTTAGAAGTCCCCCTCTCGTGGCCTCCACTATCCCATGACACATTCAAGCCTGAAAAGAGTCCTTCCTTTGTCTTCATAAAACCAAAGCCAAATTGTAATAGGCTTTCCTATAGCTTTTCCCAGCTTCGGGTAAGGTTAGAACAAAGGTGGCAGCAACAGGAGAAAACCACTCCTTGAGATACAGATCAGAGAGGTAGCAGGTAAATCTGGAGATTTGGGAATTATTTCAAACACAAAAAACCTAAACCCTTCATTTGTTAAATAAGTGGAAGACTGTGCCTCCTCCTGATAATTGTGGTTGACCATTCTTGAATCTCACCATCATGTATTTGGATAATCACTTCCAGATAAACTTTAGTGTCTCTGTCAGCTCATTCATTATCTAAAGATAAAAGTCACAGATAGAAATTCATTGACCATCCCTCTTGGATCCAGGCTAAGATTGAAAGAGCTGATCCTTGCCCTCAAGGAGTCGACAGAACAGTGGAGAACTGAAAAGTAAATAGATCTCACAATAAAGAAAGGCCAGTGAGGAAGGAATAGAGAAAACTCTGAGGGAATATGGCAGGGTCACCTCCACAGCCTGAGAAGCAGATGCCCTGGGTCATTTCCAAGAGAAAGTGGCTCTCAGCTGAGTTAGAAGGAAAAAATGGAAGTTAGAGACTTAAGAAAAGGGCAAGAAGGAAAGCCAAAACCAGTGGCTAATACAAAGTTCCTAAACCGCACACACAATAAAGGATGCATTAAAATGTGTAAGAGGCAGAAGAGAGTGAATGGTAAGAGATGAGACTGAAGAGGAAGGGAAAGGGCATGTTGTGAAGAGCTTCGACACCCACATTCATTATTCTCCTAAGGAGAAAAGGCAAGAATCCACTGAAGACTTCTCAAAAAGGTCTCCTGGTCCTATTGCATTTTAGAAAGACCACTTGATATAGTATGATCACCAGATGTGGTGAACAGAACTACACCCAAATGGGACTGATAGATGGGACCAGAATCAGAGGCAGGGGGACGAGGGGGGGGGACGGAACATAGGGAAACGGGTGTGTGTGTGAAATAGGTTAAGTACACAGGACTTGGGGCTGGTGCCGGGCCATGATACCCGGATGGTTCGGTTGAGCCTGGCTTGAGCAAACGGGAAAGGCATTTGAGCAGCAAAGAGCAGAAGTGAAGGACCAAGCCTGGGAAAAGGAGGGAGAAGACAAATTCATTTTCCACAGGTGGCTTTGAAGGTGCTCCAGGAGACGTCTCCGTGGAGACGTTTTCTATAAACGGTTGGTGTTAAGGAGATGCCTAAGACTAAGTGAAAGCTTGTCCTACCTAGGGGGCCTAGAAAAGGGCAAACCAACGCTGATCCAGCAGAGCCCTTGAAGGGGATCAAACACTCACTGGAAAGCTCAGAGACTGGAGCATGTGGCATGTGGCATGTGGCATATCACAGAACGCAGCCAGTCATATAGAAAAAAAATTTTTTAAAAAAGGAATGACCAAGAGTCTGTCATTCCAAAAAGGAATGACAGACAAGACTGTGGGAAAGGTGGGCCACACTGCGGCCTTAGCTTCCAAGAAGTCTTCCCAGACCCAGACCAAGGTGTGTGTCCAGAAGTGAGGGCAGATGCTGGCCAATAGGTGTAAAGGGGTCGCTGGCTGTGCGACCAGTGGGAGGACACTTTGCCAAGAAGGTTGGTGGGAACGAGGCGAGGGAAATGGAGGTGGCAATGGGAGGGGAAGAGCAGAAACCCAGCAAACGCCTAGTGAACCGAGCTGAGGAAATCCTCTCCTTTGTGCAACTAGGTGTGCGGTAAATCCCTCCAGAGATGCCAGACCCACGCCCTCCGCGTCCTGCTGAGGTTTGGTTTCCAGAGCTTTTATCTTTGGGGAAAGGCTCTGGGCTTAAGAACCTGTTAAAATGAAACCAGAGACGCAGAGCAGCAAATCACCTCAACCCTTTGACCCGCCGCTCGCACCTGAGGATCGCCACGTCCGTTGTTCCCTCCCACCCTCCCCACCTGCTCAGTTCACCCCCAGATTTCTGGGCCCAGACTGAAAGCCTCCCTCCTCTCCCCGACTCAATCTAGATCCCAGACTCCTTCAGCTCTTACCCCCAACTAGCCAGCTCCATTGGAAAGGCCAGTTCACACAGTTAAGTACAAAGGGCTGCTGGGGGTCTGCGCACGCCAATTAACATCTGTCCTTTGTGGGTCCCTCGAGGGGACCCCCGCCGCGTGCAAGGGGCTCCCTCCATCTCCGAGGAGGAGGGATGGATGGACTCCCCTGCAGGATCTTGGAGAACACGACCGGAACAGAGCGCTTTCGACATTCCCAGCCGCCTCACAAAGCCCTTGTGCAACAGGTAATCAGCAAAACGCTGGCGGCCCCGGGAGCACTGAGCTCCCAGAACCCCGCATCCGCCGCGCCCCAGGCAACTCCCACCGGACACGGGTTCGAGCCGCGGGACCCCGAGACCCAGCTCCGGCCCCTCTTTGCAAGTTCCACCCGCTCGTTTTCCAGAAACCAGACACATATTTACACAGAAAAGGGCAAAACAGAAACACCACCCTGGCCAAGAAAGCTCGAAATGACTTCAACGCTGCTGCATCCGCGCGCTGCAAGTTGCTCCAGCTGAGAGCCCGGGAACTCAGCCCAACAGGGACGGGAGGCCCTTTGCAAGGTCTCTCCGCTGACAGAAGCGCGGCTTGGCCCAGCCATGGAGGCCCGGAGGAGAGAGGCGCCTACCGTACCCGATCGGCGCGGCCGGTCATGCTGCGGGCGGGCGGGGGCCGGCGGGGGCCCCGGCGCTGCGGACGCGGCTCGGCTGCGGCCCCGCGGACCAGTGAGCTCTGCCCTGGCGCGGCGGCCCCGGGCGGCTCTTGTTTGCACTGGCCCGTTTGCTCTTGGGATTTCTCCAATGCAGATGGAGTCAGGGGGCCGCTGCCCCGGGGGACAATGATTCCATTGGAGGCTGGCCTTTGACAAGACTCACACATGACCTTTGACTAAAATGGCTTGGGGAAGGAAAGTGTCTCCGGGCTGGAGACGCGGCGTCCAGCGCCGCCGGACACATGCCCACCCCCCACCGTGCCAAGTTAATTTTTTATCCTGGAGTCTTCCAAGGAGACCTCGGTGGTGTCGTTCGGGTTACCTTTGCTTCTTTATGCTGTCGGATTCTTTCCCGGTTTCTGCAAGAACTTGGCTGCAGAAGCGCCTGCTGAGGTTACTGCTGACTTCTCTGAATTAGCATTTCCAGGTTAAACCCCACAGGCGTAAACTGTTAAAGTGCCTCTCACAATGGGGCATAATATCACCATGCCCCCACCCCCACCCCCACCCCACCGCCTGCTAGTTTGCAAAGAGCTTTGCACAATCATGCTGTTATTTGGCCTCGCAACCTACTGCTATTTTACACATAAACAGAAACTCAGGGAAAACTCAGCTATTTACCTCCATCACCTAACCAGAAAGTGAAATCTGGAACCTTTCCATCCACCTCCTGGCTACATCCCATCCCCAAATCACCCACGTCCCTGCTGGGTGACCCAATTGTAATAACTGAATTATAACACATAAGCAAATGGTATAACCCGATGATAATACAGAATACAAAGCAACAGTAGCCATGACTGTTTTAACTTTTGAAATGATAGGAGTCTTAGAAATTGTTTTAATGTAACCGCTGTTCTGATGACTGATTGCCACCAATCATTTAAATTCATGGATTACCTTTGGCAGAGGTTGGAAGGGGGGGCATCTACATTTTCCTCTTTGCCAGTTGCTAAAGGTTGCTGTGGGGACCAGATTGCCACCCAGAGAAACGGGTACAAGTCAAGGTTCCCCAACTGCTACCCCAGTCCATCCCTTGATCATCACATGTCAAGGCCAGTGACTTTGTGGATCCTCCCACATGGTACCATACTAAAAAGTAGAGGATGGGGCTGTGGGATGGTCAAGAGCAACCTCAACAAGTAGCCAGAATGTTATGCCATGAGGAGGGAGGCGATGGAGGTCTGCAAAGATGCCCTACAGCTCTAGGCATGGGCTCCTGTGTAGAGAGGGGGCGTAGGGGTATACTTACAAGCAGTCTGGAAGGAGGCAACCAGGAGAAGAGGGAAAAACACATCACTGACCCAGATGGTGCCACAAGCAAAAGCTCTCCTGGTGCCTTCATGGATATAAATATCCTGTCACGGGATCAGAGGGTGTGGGAAGCATACCTAGAAAGGAGGTTGTGGGTTTGAACTTTGACCGGACTCCTGTGACACTCTAGGGAATTTGGACTTCATCCTGTAGGGCTGAAGGAGTTAATAGAACTGACTCTGGGTTATCAACTCACAAGAAAAGGATGCCTATATTGTTCTAGCATAAGAAAAAAATATTTGCGATATATATATATATATATACACATATACATACCCATGTATGTATGTATGTTGGTAGTTATGGTATTAACTTCATCAAATAGACACTTTGTTCTTCCTAGCTACAAAAATGTGAGCAATATATGTAGCTCCACAAAGCCTCAGTTTCTTCATCAGGAAAATAGGGATTATGGTATAGGCTATAAGGATGAAATGAAATTGCCTTGGTAAACCCTTGCCTTTCTGTGGCATCTGTTGCACTAGATAAAAGGTAGCCATTGTCATACGGGACACTGCTCTACTGTGAGCAGTACTTCCTGGGAGAAACAAGGAACAGCCTTTCCCTCCACTCCTCTCACCACACTCCTGGCTTTGGACTCAGTATGACTGTCCTTTGTTCATCCCACTGCTATCTTTCTGCTCCTTCTTTTCATCCCAGTCTAAACCTACCTATCAGTTGCCATCTTTTTCTTTCTTTCATCCGTTTCCTTGCGCTCTGACTACTGTGTCCATCAGCAAAATTCCCCCAAGATGTAGCTAGCTGCTAAAGTCACAGATCTGTAGCCTTGGCTGGTGCCTGGCACCCCTGTAATGTTCACAGCCTCCCAGCCAACCCATGTCTCCAATGACAAAGAGTCACTGTCCCCATATCTTCAGAGCTGAGCTCATTCACACTAACTCTAAGTACAGCCTCCTTTCCCCCAGCAGTTTCTGTAGCTGTGGGATGAGGTTCTCAGGATGGTGTCTGCACCCCAGCACTATGAACTTATCTCCTTATGTCTGGACTTCGCCTCCCCCCTCAGAGGTGCCCTTCCTTCTGTGTCATAGGGGCTATCCTTCTTCCCATCTGCTCTGGAACACCCTTCCACTAACCATCCCCCTACTCTCCAATTTCTGCTCTACTATTTCCTTGTTTACGTATTCAACATATATTTATAAAACAGCTAGTACCTGACACTTGGCATCCTTGATCTGGGGTATACAAGGATAAATAAAACCCCAAAGTCTACAAGAGCACTCAAATTTATCCATACAATAAATAAACACTGCTTTCCCAAAATGTGGTTTGAATATATACCTGTAACGAACAGCACACACACAAAAACACATGCACATATGTGTCCGCTGCCTGGCACATGGTTCTGTGGGTCTTTCAAGGCTGTTTCTTCCTTTAGAACCTGGTTTAAAGTCAACCACCCCGAAGAGACCTCCCCTGACCAGCCCAGCTAAGAAGCTATCCTCTCTTTTGCTATTGGCTGTCAGTTAATCTTTTTTGTTTCCTCCATACCCTGTGCCCCATGTTTAATGAGAGTCCTTTGTTCACCTTAGTTACATATTTTCTGTTGCTTGTGCCAGTTTGGACCTACCTGAAGGTTGAGGCACCTGCACTATATTCATTGTCACCTCCCTAGTGCCGAACGGGCTCTCCAAGAACATTTATGGATTATAAACTACCAAGTTCCAGGACTTCCTTTGCCTTAACTTTTTCATTTCCATCTTCCTCATCTCCCAGCTACTCATCACTGGCTACAATTAGAATCCCCTGAGGAACTCTGAAATATCCAGGTACCCAAACCACCCTCAGATCAGGGATCTCTGGAACAAACTTTAGGTATTAGTTTTGGTGACTTTCTAAGCTGTTCGAAAAACCAAGCATGAGACCACTGTCCTAATCTCTGCCTGACACACAGGTGATGCCACATAAAGAAATAGATGAATGACTGACCCAAAAAATGGAGTAGGCCAGCTTCTGATTGCCTTTCAACTCCCTTCTTCCTGATCTTCTGCCTAACATCTGTTACCCAGGCATGCAAACCCCAAATGAGCTCTGTTCCTTCACTTTTCCAAGCTGCTAGTTCAACCAAGAACACCCATTGCCCATCTTGGCTCCCTAGGAGTTTTCCTGCTGAATTCTCATAAAATCTGGGCTTGGGCTCAAAGCCACCTCCTCCGCTAGGTATTTCCCAGTTTCCCCCCAAGCACCCTGTGCCACCTCTCTCTCCTTGCACTTGACCCGAGAAGACAGCCAGGCTGCCTCCAGCTGCTGTGTCACTATTATTCTGGATCCCCAAATGGAGCAGACTGTCCCACCCAGCGCAGATATGACTGAGTGAATTTATAAATTAGCACGTTAACAAATGAATGAATTTTTTAAAGATGTCCTATGTTATTTTTAAAATTTTGCTTTTTAATAGCTTTGTTAAATGATGCCACATAGTACACAATTCTTCGCATTAAGTGGTGCACGTCAATGGTTTGCCAAAATAAAATTCCACCGGTGATCTGTGTTCTGTTTCTACAGCCTTGACTGTTCTGGTCATTTCATATAAACAGAGTCATTCGATACCTATTTGTTATGATTGGTTTCTTCTTCCACTTGTGAAGACCTGATTGACTACAAGGGTCCCTTCAGCACGGAGTCAATTTGATGTACCACAGACTCTGACAGGACCAGGAGAACAAACCAAGACAATATTTCCTAGACCATGTTGCACAGAAACCTGGCAAAATATCCAAGTTGCAGGGACAAGAGGACAGAGAAATTTAGTTCCACTTGCTACCATGAAAGAGAAAGAAGGTGGATGAGGATGGTTTAGCTCTGCCTCCTCAGCTCTGTCCTGATAGAAGATTCCAGCATGACCTTCTGTGGCATAAGGATCACACATTGAGGGAAAAGTCCAGGGTCAGACTTTAGCTTTGCCACACTAGCTGAGGTTCTTCATTCATTCCATCCTTGCTCTTCCCTCAAAAGAGGATAAGAATAAAAATCATTCCTATCACATAGGAATATCACATACATAATAGGGTTGCAAAGATTCAATGAGGGTCACCTATCAACTGCAAAGCATACTACCTAGAACATGATAAATGTCTAATAAAAATCCATGTTACTGTTGTTTGAGCACAGTTTTTCATGTATTGTCTGCCTAAGTGAGCAGCAATTTGGAAAGAAGATACTAAAACTTTAAAAATTAATTCATTCTTCTAGGAATCTGCACAGCTCATGCAGCTATTTCACTCCCCCCCCCCCCTCAATGTGGTCTTCTTTGACCTGCCTGTTGAGAATAGGGACATTTCAAGATTAGCTGAAGATAACGAGTAATTGTTAGTGGAAAGTGGGAGAGAAGGTAGGTGAGTGGGAATATAAGCACCAGCAATATAAGCACTCAGGCTACCTCTCTGGCATTAAATTTTAATGGAAAGTGCTTAGTTCTTCCCACGAAGTGATCAAAGTTGCCAGTATTACGTAGAGGATATTGGCTCCACGGAACTTAGGTCATGTCTGTTCACCTGTATTCCTCTCCAGCAAGTTCTTTCCTTTTCTTCTACTATTGTTCTAAGCCAACATATCTGAAATAGTCTTTGAATGGCTGACCTGGGTAGGTAATCCAATGGTCAGACCCCCTCATCTATAGTAAGTGGCTGAGGATTATCGATTTTGCTAGCAAGTATCAGATAATTACCCTAGCAGCTCCAGGGAAGATTTTCTTGCATGTATACTCCAAGAGTCTCTTTCGAGTGAACCTTTGTCTTCTAAAATATCTTTCTTGCACATCTTTCTTGCACATCTGCTCTAAAGTATCTTTCATGCACATCTGGCAAACCTCTGTTCATTTTAACTCAACCATCCTTCCTTCTAGTCTTCCTCTCCTCTGTGATCCCACAGAGACCTGTATATGCTGTGAAACAGCCTGGACTAATCTGATTATTTCCTGTGCATGGAACAATGAACACCTAAAATATAAGGACAGTTTCCACTTATATCTGTTTCTCAAATTTTATAGAACGCTGTCAAGAGTCTACTCCATGCTAACATTTCAGAATGCAAATTCTTCATGGAAGTCTGAGATTGTAACTCACAAGAGGGATATAAGTACCAGGAAATGAGGAATATAAGCACCAGGAATATAAGCACCAGGTTGCCTCTCATTCAATATCCCACTGTCTAAGCAGAGAAGATATTGGGGATCAAATTTAATTCTCCTGATAGCTTGTTTTTTGTTTCATGGCTGTTTTTCCTCTGGTTAAAATACAAGCATTTTTGATGCAGTAAGAAAGTTAGAGAAAATGTGAATGACTGTTTCATCCATGAGTCGTTTCTCCATTCACCAGCCCTCAAAGTACCCCTGAGCTGGTGGTTGAGGTCACAGAGACTAACCTCAACCCCCACATGGTTAACTCAACTACCATCTGACTCTGTGCTTCTCACACCCCTGCCTTGCTGGCTCGCATCTCATCCACACCAGGGTCGACCAAGGGCTTGTAAAAATTTAACTCAGTGCAATTGCACAACCATGAAAGCTCGAGTTGCTTTTGGGGGTTATGAATGAGATTCTTCAATTGTCTGGTAAAAATGCTTCCAGTGGGAGGAAAAACGGAACAAGTTGCCACAATGAATGTCCCCTCAGGTTCTAGGGAGGTTATCTTATAACTACAGGAAGTAAGGGACATCGGTTTGGGCCAGTATAGGGGACAGATAGATCTCACCTTGTTCCTCTTCCTACTCCTTTGTTGAATTTCAACTCTTAAGAGCCTATTACCCTTTGGAAATTTGGGTGACTGTTATGCTACTTTTATTAGTGTATGCAAATGTCCCAGCTCATCAAATGATATCCATTAGGTTTATGAAGTTTTGGTATATCAATTGTATCTCTACAAACATGTGTAGATATTTACTTGATTTTAGCCAGAAAGCCGAGAAGTGATAGGTATCAAGGAAAGAGAAGAATCAGGGCAGTTAACTTCAGCAACTGGTTCCCTGAAGGTACCATCACTTGAGGAACGTGAAGGTAGTGAGTTCACTCTGAGACATATTCACCTAAGTTATGGACTTTCATAACTTAAAATAAATAAACAAATAAAGGTAGATATCACCTCTGAACGCCCAAACTTGAATACCACTTTATACATAGTAGGTATTCAAAATGTGTCTTGAATAGAAAGTGCAGTTATCCTACTTACAGAATCTTTACTATCTAATCTTGACTATGTCTTCTGGAAAATTCCAAGTGAAGATCTATCCCAACCTACTGCTCTAATACAAGATTGTATAACATTTATCCATAGGACAAACTAAGCAACTTCAACCTCCGGGAAAGTATGACTAAGAAATTTTACTGCAATAATAATTTTCATTAAGTGGTGGAGTCAAGAACGGGGAGACTTGTTGTTGCAACCACAAAATTGGTCCAGAGCTACGCGTGCCTTCCAATTTCACTACAAATTTCAGAGAAGCCATAAAAGATTCATGTGAAATCTGGTTGGTTGATTAGAAACATGTGAGGAGCCCCCAACAGGCACGTGTTTCACATTTCCTACTCCCCGGTTTGCCAAGTATTAATCAGCATCTGCCCTGTGTTATTCCAGAAAATAGAATCACCCCAGCTGGCCTTTTGGAAGGATAAGACCGAGGTCAGGAGCACATCCACAATTCCAGGACATCTATAGAAAGAGGCTTTGCAGGTAAATCCTAAGAAGAGGGGTGTCTGCCACACCCAGTTTACTCCATCTTACTGGCCTCCTTATGTTCCCCTTCAGACCTGATCCTCAGCACACTTCACACTCACCTCCATATCAGAGATGACAAAGGAATTTGGGAAGGTGGCCTCTGAAGTGAGGACACCGTTACTTCATCCTGAACCTCCCTCCCTCCTCAGAACACAGACTCCAGAAAGGAAAAGACAAGAGATTTAAAGCCAGAAAGTCTCCAATTTGAAACCAGACTTGAGCATTTCTTCTGGATCATGTAACTAGCCTCTTCGAGCTTCATATTTCTTCATATACAAAACAATAATGATACCAGCTTTGAAGGGGTGTTGGGGTGTTATGACGATGGAGGAACTAGCACAGCAGCTACATGGATATGAAGTTAGCAAACCCATTTAGTTCTCGTCTTTTTGTATGATGACCTCTCCCCACAAATGCAACTGAACACAGATCCTATGCCTGGAAGGCAATGGGATCAGTTTACACAGCAGCTAGAGACCTCATCAATTTCATCCAGTGTCCCTGGACTCCCAGGACCGATGAGATGACAGCAAACCTGGCCTTCCTTGATGGAAGGCCCATAGGAGTCAGGAAGATGGAAAAGATGTCATTCAATTGGGCCTTCATGAATGAGTCACATTCCTGGAAGAGAATCAGAGACATTTCAGGCAAAGGGCAAGATGAATAAAGAGACTGCAGCCATGATATGCTTGAGAAACAGTAACCGACTAGGTGAGAAGGAAAAGAGCAAGATGTTGATGCTGAGAGAAGGAGCTTGGCAAGATCATTGGAGCTTGTTTACCAAGAACCTCCATCCCAGGCAGAACCTCTTGTAAAGAGGACAGGCCCATTAAAAGGATTGGCAATGCTTTCCTGTGCCTCTCACTGTATTTTGATTTTAATGTTTTCTCATTTTGAAAATTATATACATGATAAAAAAATCTCCAAAAGCAAAAAGATACAACAAAACACAAATTCTCTTCATCCCAGGCTACTGGGTCAGTATCAAAGCTTTATTCTCTCTCTTTTCAGAAAATTTACATCTAGAAATACTCTTCTAAGTTGTCATGAGACTGAATATTCATACACTGGACTGTTCGCACTTGAGTCTTGCCTGGCAATATGTCATGGAGATGTTTACATTTTAGTGGACTTCATTTCACCTCATTATTTTAAATAGCTATGGGATATTCCACACATGACATTGTTGCATCATCTTTTATTTAGCTAATCCCAAATTGGTACAGATTGTTTATTATTATAACTAAGGCTATCCTCTATCCATCTATCATTGCAAATATGTGAGAATTCCTGTAGGAAAATCTACTAAAAGCTGAATTGTTAGATCAAAGAGTTTATGCTTTTAAAATCTGAGGGCTATTTTCAATCTGCCCATTTTAAAAAGTACCTATTTAGACTCCCACATTGGAGTCACTGTATCTGTTTCCACATACCCTTGACTGTATCAAAGTTTTAAATTTTGGCCAATCTGATAAACTAATCTTTTATTTCCTTGTTTTGACTTATATTTCTCTAACTGAGTGAAGATCAGCAACTGCTTTTATGTTTATAAAACATTTGTACTTCTTTCTTTGAGAACAGCTTTTAAAATTTTCCTTGCCAATTTTTCTATTAGTCTGTGGTCTTTTCTTTGCTCATTTATAAAAGCTCCTTATATATTAAGAAAATAGGCAAGTTGACCACTATTTTATTTATGGCTTCTACACTCTATCCAGTTCTTAGAAAGGTCTCCTCAACGCCAATATTATTTTTAAATCCACCCATATTTTCTTTCATACTTTTATGACTTCCTATTTCATGTTTGCAGTCATTGAGAAATTGAGGAGCTTATTTTGCTATAAGGGATCAGATAGGTCTTTATGCCTTTATGTTTTTCTTTTAATGGATGATTTTAAACCTTCATTTAAACCTATTGACATAATAGATGTGTTTGTTCTTAGTT
Source organism: Uropsilus gracilis (assembly GCA_004024945.1). Taxonomy (NCBI): domain Eukaryota; kingdom Metazoa; phylum Chordata; class Mammalia; order Eulipotyphla; family Talpidae; genus Uropsilus; species Uropsilus gracilis. The sequence goes on along the minus strand of PVHY01007863.1, from coordinate 2,154 downwards.
CCCAGCTCTTGGTCATACTTTTCTTTTATACTTCCTATTTTCTAATTTTTCCTACCAAGGTTGGATTTATCTTCTGTGCTGTGTCTGCTTCTTTTTCTTTAGGGGGAATTATTTGATGGAAGAACAGAGAGCTCTGGTGGCATTCGAAGAAACCCCAGAGAACCAAAGGTCTTGTGTCTACACCCTTGCCTGTGTATATAAGTGGACTCTGATGTGGTTGCCACCTACCAGCTCCATGGGACCTGTTACTCCAAGAAAGCTTCAGAAATGGCAGGTTTGCAGCAACCCTTTTGGGCTCCACCGACCATCATTTCCATGCACAGAACAGGGTCTTGGATGCCATCCTTGTCTGACCACCACCCTGTATATTGCAGTTTCAGGCACAATGATCTCTTCGATCACATATCCCCTCTGAATTCTGGATTCCACTGTGGAAACATGGACTTGCTATACTGTCTTCCCTTGATTAGACACAAATTTTACTGTGTTTGTCAATTATTTCTCAAAGTTTGCTGTTCTAGGTATCTTCTAAGTTTATTGATGATAAAATTCTCTTTTCTATTTTCTTTTCAGTTGGTTTTAGAAAGCAGAATTGAGCTTAAAATTACTTTACTCCCCTATTTTCGCCAGAATTTCTCCATTGAAGATAGTTCAGCAGGAGAGAATATACTGGTATAAAATGAATTATGATTTCAACAAATGGACAGCTGGGGCAAGAGAATGCAGGCAGGGAACTAATGAGAAGGCAATTGTGGTCTCTGAAATTAGAAGTCAGATGAAGCAAACCTCTATTTGGGGGTAGTAACAAGAATGGTAAGGAAGGAACATCTGGGCAAAATTCTTCAAGTAAAATTGACAGTATTTTGGTTAAAAAGGGAAGGATAGGGTGAAAGGGAAAGGAAAGGGGAACTTGAAAGGAAATAGAACAGGAAGAAACTCATGCTTGTTTTTAATGTTTAAAATTCTGGGACTTTTAGAGGAAGCTTCTGTAAACACAGCAGTGGGATTCAGGAAACAGTGAGTAGTAGGTATGGACTTGGAGTCTCCAATAGATTAAAAATGAGTAACTAAAAATAGATTAATATGCCAAGAATCACAAGATACTGTAAGAGGATGGTGAGAGAGAACCGGGAAACACCAGACAGTCAGGGGTCTGTGGGGAGAGCAGCGTCCAGAAAGAATGGAATCAAAACAACAGAAGGAAAAGAAGAGACAGTGTTGTTGTGAGAGAGTACCAAGCAGGAGAGAGCACCAAGAAGAGATGCATAATCCACAGTGTCAGATGTTGAAAAGAGTTATCAAGCATGCACCCAAATTTGCTCACTGAAGAACAATTTGTGCAGGAAGAGAGCAGAGGGGAAGATGATAAACTGCTATTAAGGATTTGATACCCACAAGGCAATCTGCTGGTGTTTTGCATATGCCATTCCAGTCAGCCTTTACAAAAATCCCCCAGAAGAGGAAACAGAGGCTAAGAGACCTTAAATGACCACTGTGCAAACACGCAGAAGCTAGGGAGGCAGCCATATGTACACACAGCCAGACCTGCATTCAAAACACCCTCCTCCTTCCACTGTGTTAACCTCCAAGTCCAACTCCAAGTCAATTAAATGCCTGTAGCCTACTAAAAAGTAGCATATTTTAGATCATAGTTTTCCAGTGACTTCTATTAGAAATTGTGAAGATGTAGACTGGCCCAACCCCTATGGAAAGTATGGAGGTTTCTCAAATTATTAAAAATAGATCTACCTGAAGATCCAGCAATTCCACTCCTAAGTATCTGCCCAGAGAAAACAGAAATGCTAATTTGAAGGGCTATATATGCTCCTGCGTTCAGTGCAGCACTATTTACAACAACTAAACCATGGAAAAAGCTTAAGTGCCCAAGAACAGATGAGTGGATCAGGAATAACACTTACTTGGTTATATAAAAAAATAAACTCTTGCCAATTGTGACAAGGGTGGACTAGAAGGGAGGATGCTAAGTAAACTTAGAAAGTGAAAAACACAAACTAGATGGTGTGATTTACATGTGTAATACACAGAAACATAGCAAAATGTCAGATAAAACCAAACCAGCAACAAGTCCTAGAAATCTGACAGTAGAATTAAGACTACTGAGGTGGGAGGGATTGGGGGTGAGGGGGGAGTTGA
>PVHY01007862.1:0-64926 GCA_004024945.1 Uropsilus gracilis | reverse complement strand
TGGGAATTGTTAATGCCATGGGGTTGGTCAAAGCCTGCCTCCCACACTTATTTACCAAGAGATTGTAGATTATTTAAGGAGGTTGTTTACAAACAGATATGGTTTTATTTCTTTCTTTTCAATATCTGAGGGTATCAACAATTTACTTTTACCTGCATTGTACTTGCTTGAACCCTATAGTAAAATGGTAAATAAAAGTGTTTTGCCATTTTTGTGTTTTTAGGGTAAAAGACTTGATATAATGAATATAATAAATTGAATTGATTCATTTTCAACTAGTAAGCACCTTTTTCATTGCTGCACAAACTGTATGTATTCATGAGGTATCACTTATATATATAAATAATATATATATATACATATATATGTATATTGCAGGCTCGAATTACTCTTTGTACACATTGATGTTCTTGAAACTATTGTCAGACTTTGGTAACAACGTTACACTGGCCTCATAGCATGTAGAGGTATGTATACTTTTCTAAAACATTTAGCAAAAAATTGGCATTTCTATCTTAAATCAAAGAGGTCATCAGTTAAAATACCTAAGACCAAAGTTTTATTTATGGACAGGTTTTGGTTATAATTTCATTTCTTTAATCTCTATTAGGGTGTATTCAATTTTTCTAGGGTCAATTTTGAAAATGGATGTTTTCAAAAAATTTGTTTCATCAAAATTATCAAGTATTTTACTATAAAGTTATTTCTTTTTAACTTCCATATTGAGACAGTTAGTGTTGATTACCTCTCAATCATTTCTGATATTAATAGTTGATTTTTTTCATGATTGATCTTGCTAAGGGTTTGATTTTTTAAAAATATTTTGTAAAGAACTAAACTTTTGCTTAGTAAATTACATTTGCAGATATTTTTTCCTATTCCACTGTATTCTATTAATTACTTCTCTTAGTTTTTCATCATTTTACTTTTTTCCTATTATTCTTTAGCTAGAAACATCTCATTATTAAAATTTTCTTTGTTCTAATATAATTAATTAAAGATATAAGTTTGCCACTAAAAACTACATTAAAGTTTGTTGCACAAATTTGGTATTTTTATTATTAAGTTTGAAACATTTTCTAATTTCCCTTGAGATATTGCTTATTGATGGATAGATTTTTGAGGTCACATTACTGTCCACTCAGACACTTCTATCTTTTCATTGTATTTTCTTCATTTATTCATAATGTAATTTTATTCCTATAACTGGGGTTAGATATTTGGGTATTTTGCTATTTTTTAATTTATCCCATCGTTTAATATTTCTCCTTTATACTTTCTTTTGGATTTACTGAACATTTTCAGTAGTACATTTTTGTTCTTCTAATAGTTTTTTTTTTCTATTAATATACGCTTATCATGTGTCTGTGTATTATAAATACTCTAAGGGTTACAATTCTCACTCTTACCACCATCATCATTAAGGAAGTAGTTCTTACTACTTCATATAAAATATTAGAATCTGCCACAACTAATTTTATAACCCACTATTATGCTATTATTGTAATATATTTCAATTCTATATTCACTTTAAACTCCAAAACATAATGCCATAAGTTTTGCACTAAAAATATGTTATTTTTTTTTTTAGAAAATGAAATGTTGGTGATTTTTGTTCATATTTGATTGGTTTCAAATCCTTAGGGCAAAAGTTTGGATTATTCTCCTCCAGAAAAGACTTGTATTTTTTCACTTAGCATAATCCATAATCTATTCACTTAGCATAGTACCTTCTAATTCCAACCATGTTGCTGCAGAAGGCATGAGTTTGTGGTTTATGAGTATGTGGTTTATAGAGTATGTGGTTTATGCAAACAATGGAATATTAGTCAGCCATCTCCCCCCCCAAAAAAAACCTGTTTAATGAGCTAAGTAGACTTACATCTTTATATCTGCTCTGGGGATGCTAAGTTCAAACCTATATAAATGTATGCTTTCATGCTCTAACTTTCTGACTTGTACCCCTGCTGCTTTTTAGAGATTCCCTTCGATAAGACAGCTCTAATTTCTGTTGTAGGTTTATATATTTATGTATGTAATATATATATTCTGTTTCCTTCATTAATATTCCATAGTTTTTCAATAAAGAAAAAATATAAACTTCTATACACATACTACCCGAAATAATCAACAGTCTCAATTTTTCTCAGGTGACTATGTTTTTAAAGCAAAGGAGATTAAAGATCACTCTATCTGTTCCCATCTTATCTTCTCTCCCCGGGAAATTGCTCATGCAGGTGAGGTACCATCTTTCTGGCTCATATGTAAATACTTGTATTACATACAGTAAATGAATATGTAGTATTGTTTTGAATTCCATTTACATAATTATTACATTGTGACTGGTACACAAATTTTGAAAGTGCTTCTTTTCACTTAATCTCATGTGTTTAAGATCTACTTAGGTTGATATACACACACAATGTATTCATATTCTGTCATCTGAATGTTATTCTGGGAAGAAAAGAAGTAAATTGTTGGCTCAATTCTCTACCTTGAACTTTGAGATTAATAACTAATATATTAAAAATAAAATTAATAAAATGCAAATTAAATGAGTATAGCATTATGGTGTGTATGTGCACAAATATGTGTTATAAATATATAACTGCATTTACTATATTTTTGTTTCAAAATGTGTGTGTACTGTGATTATAAATTACATGCCATTAAATTGCCATGAAGCTATGTAGCTATTTAGATATATATTATCAAATCAGAATAAAGGAATTCTTTTACAAATACTCTAAATGCTGAGAGTTGTGAGGACATGATTGCTAAACGGTTCATACTGCATTGACCCAGCTGCGGAAAGATGTTTGTGGTATGCTGACCTCTCTTGCAGGCTGTGTAGACTGCAGCTGGGTTCCTCTCTATCCGTAGGTCATCCTTTCCATCCTGTGAATAAAATCAGCAAAGGACGATCCACTGACTACCGGTGTAATTCAATAGGCTTGTTTCTTTGGGGAAGAATAAGGTGTATTCAATTGAAGCACAACCTGTTCTTTCACCACTCAAGTCATTGACTCTAAGTAATGAGAAAAAAACACAAAATGTATCTTGCAAGAACTGAAGATCAAATGAGGTTCTATAAACCTGACCAATATGGCCTTTCCTGCACCTCCGTGTTCCTTCCACTACTTTCTCCTCTTTCATTAACACTCCCTTCCCTGCCAGATATGGTGGCATGCACCTGTAATCCATGCTCTGGGAGGCAAGAGGCCTGGGATTGCCAGCAAGAGACCTGGGGTCACTTGAGTTCGTGGGTTAGAGACTACCCCAGACAACATAGCAAAACCTGCTCTTGAAAGCAGTTGGGCATGGTGGTGGGTGCCTGTATTTCCAACTACCTGGGAGGCTGAGGCTGGGGATCACTTGAGTCCATGGGACTGGGACTACCCCAAACAACATAGCGAGACCTAGTCTCAAAAACAAAAACAAAAACACCCCCTTCCCTTCTTTTCTTTTAGGATGGCCTCCATTTCTCTCCCTTCAGTTTCAGAAATAGTAAAATCAAATTGTAAAGAGATGAAAACCACATTCTCTTCCAAAGGCACTCTGGATCAAGTGGTGATTACTCTCTGAAGACAGAGGGTTTGCATCTCTGAGCTGATGTAGCATATTGCTCATTGAGATTCTTTGGTGATGACTAAGTGTGGGCAGAGAGCACTGGGAAATAGCACTGAGGGAAAAATGTGACCTACTAAAACGTTTTCAAGCCAGATGAATTTTTCAAAGGTTATTTGAATGTTTCACATAAGTGTCTATCTAAAATGTAGCCTCACGATTGAGAGAGTCAGACTGGCTGAATTCACATGTCTTCTCCACCATCAGGAGTGCCCGGACTTAGACAAGATTCTTATCTCATTCTGCATCAGGTTCCTCCTCTATGAATCAGAGCTGATCATAGTACCTTATAAAGCTGTTGATTCAGTGAGTTAATTTTTGCAGCGTGCTTATGATTTTTGTTGACTAGATAGCAAGTACTCTCTGCTTTCTCAAGTGGATAAACTTTTTAATAAATAAAAGGAGAACTATTAGGCAAGGAACTAGGAGGCCAGTTAAATTGCCACAGTATGCATTTCAAAGATAATTATTTTTGGGTAACCTTGAAGTTAGAAATAAGGAGATTGTCAAAGGAACCTGTGGCATGTGGAAAAATAATGGAAATGAGAGAAATTACAATTACTTGCAATTATACCTCCAGAATCACCATCATTTGTCCTTTAATTAAGAATAGTTAATAGTATTCTTAATTCAACGTTTGCTCACAATGACTTCTTTAGATTCTACGGACTTCCTCATGGAGTCATGCTCCTTCTTTAAATATTTTAAAGCCTTTTCCATTGAATACATGAACACCACTAATTTTAGCTCCCAATTGTTATATTTTTCAAAGAAGCTAAAAAAAGTGTTAAGCCTGACTGTTTTCAAAGAATGATTCTATAACAAGAAACTAGACTGTGGTTTGAAAGTGACTGGTCTTATTAGCTGGAAAAAGAAGTATGGCCTGATGGAAAAGGGAAAAAGGAACAAGTGATGATTATATCTTACACTTTCATCTTCAGCTTCCCAAAGCACCTGAAACCAAGTCTCATTATCATTTCTTTAAATAGACGGAGCGAGGGAGATAGCCAGTTAAGTGTGCTAGGGAAGGTCATACTCTAACTTGCTAACATAGCGATAAAAATCCAATATACTTGATTAGTGTCCGTTGCCCACTCATCCTCTCAGCATCGATTCCAGGTGTGATACAGAGAGCAGACGGGCAGGGTGAACTTCTTGGTCTTTCCACACCTGCCATCTTGCTCCCTGGTTCCACTTTTATAAATGGCTGATTGCATCTCGACAAGCTCTCCTTCACACCAGTTCTGTTCAGGCAGAATTCTTGCTCGCTAAGAGGTGGGAATGACAAGTCTGTTTCCTGGTTGTTCTTCTGTCCCATTTCCACTCTTGCTCCATTCAGCCCCCTAAAAGAAGTTAAGTTTTTACAGAAGACAGTACTTTTGTGTTTGATTCTTTATTGAACACCAGGAACTCCTGTCGTGTTTATAGTTGACTTCAGAAAGCTTTGGGGATGTCATGAATTGTGATGGACTTTTGCCTTTTTGGTTCTTTGATTTTTAAGCCAGCGGCCACTTCTTTAAGCTGAGCTGAAGGGAAGGACGTACAGGAAGTGTCTTCACGCTGCTCAGTAAGGTAGCCATAGCCACAGAAGCCTACTGAAATTGAATTGAAACTGGCAATCGCTAAAATGTAAAAAATTCGAGTCCTCAGCTGTGCTAACCATATTTCAAGCATCCAGTAGCCACAAGTTCTTCAGCCTCAGCCTCCTCATCTATCAGATGCCTCTGGCACTTTGTAATTTTTGCAGAGACTTTTCTTTTTTGTATTTAGTCATGCTACCTTAGATATTGTAAGTACAGGCTCTCTCTCTCTGTGTCTCTGTCTCTGTCTCCCCTTCCCCCATCTCCCTCCCTCCATAAAGCAAAGTGTACCTCTCTTATATTCATCTCATATTCACCTTGTACAGGAACCAAGTGCTTGACAAAGAATATGGTAATATATTCAACAAAAGCTTTGTGTACTAAATATAGTCTCTGAGTTTTAGAGAGCATTTTTTTTTCCATTATGAGTGCTGACAGCTGTTTTACTATGAAATAGGTCTAAGAAAGAGATGAGGACACATTCTATTTTGAGATAAAAGCTTTATCTGAGATATAGAAATGACACCATAATAAATGCTATTACAGTTAATGAAATCAGGGTAGTGGCTGATTTTTATTTGATTGCATGAGACAATTTCTGCCAAATTCACATGTGTACATTCTGAGCATCTTCCTGCTGTGGAACCTGTTGTCAATCACTCAGCACTACTTGTTGGTCTTGGCTTCATTCTTTTTTATAGCCCTGAGGTAGGAAGAAAAGAGAATGAGAAAAATGCACCTTAAAGGTAAGGGGAACTAGCGTTTTCCACTTTTTTCCCACGACTTAAATAAAATGGCAATGATAAATTATCCAATGTGAATCCTTTAAGTACCTCAGTTTATAAACTAAAAAATTATTTTAAAAAGCATATAGTTCAGAACTTCCTTTTCTACACTTTGAAAAGTAAATGTGACAATATATAGTATTAATCACTTTTAAAGGGGGCGGGGTGTAATTTTAAAACCTTGAATGCAGTAAGTTTCCAAAGTCCTGGTCTGTGAGCTGATTGTTTTTCATTTGCTATTTCAACCCTTTTTATTGAATAATTTATTTATATATAAATTCACATCTTTGTAATCCCTGGGGTTGGGCAACCATCCCATCCTCATCGCCAACTGTAGTGTCACCAGCCCTCTTGAAAATTGCAGGGGCAACATCAGGCTCACCCATCTACATGGGTTTTTATTATTTTAGCAGTTATGCAGACACACCAGGCAGAGCAGGTCAGGGCTGGATGAGGAAGGTGGGGTGAGTGGCAGGCAAGCCTCTCAATCCCCCAAGAATCTTCACACTTTTTCTCTGGGTTCTCTCTCTCTCGTGTTCCCTCATGCTCGCTCTCCTATTCATGCTCTCTCTGTTCTCTCCACCCCTCATCCACACTCTAGAGGCCCAAGTGTGCACACTCACACATGTACGCACCCACTGGCCCACACAATCACAGAGTCAACACAGGTGCTGGTTCTACAAGCTCGTGGAGGATAAAGCCTGACGAACTCACCCTCCACCTATTTAAGAAGAGTCTTAGCTTATGTCTCTGTTCCCCCTACTTTGTTTAGACAGAATTTCTCCTGAGAGTAGTTTCCTAACAAAATCATTAAGTAGAAGTTTTATGAGCCCAGGTGGGCTGATGTTTGGAGATGACGGATTACGTGATGGCAGCTAATTATTTGTGGGACTTGAAAAGTCTCTAACATCTTTAAGAGGAGTCCTTCACGTGGAATCCATCAAAAAAAGACTTGCAATTTTCTCTAAGGAGATGCTCCCTTGGGGGTTTTACAGAGAAATATTTCAGAAGCAGCCCTGTATCAGCTTTGGCCTGTTTTTTACTTCCCCTAATGAAAATAACCCCCTTTGTCACCAAAATAAAATTTATAGCTACAAGGCCATCCCCAGCTAGGATGTTTGCCCTTCAGTAAGATTACTTGTGCCTTGTCTGGTTACATGCAAGAAATTAAACACTAACGTTGTCCCACTAGAGCCATACTGATCTGAAGAATTAATTTAATTAACAAACAAGTTTACCTCACTGCAGGAATAGCTTGCTTTATTATCACTACCATTAATTATTATTAATTATGATGGTGATGATGGATAAATACTTGTTCATTTATCTTTATTGTGCTAAGAATACTTAACATGAGATGTGCCCTCCACAAATTTTAAAGGTACAAATATGATTCATTACAATCACACTGCTGTACAGCAGATATCTTGCTTTTGGATTGCACTTGACTGCAAATCTATGGATGAAGCATTTGTTATTTCAGTGTTTTTATGCACTGTTTTATCCTGTACTTTTTGACTCCTAGTCATTGAAGGCCTTGAGCTGTTTTCCTAAGTTATGTTAATGAGTAACAATTAAATGTGAGATAACAATGATATCATTACATCTATCATCCTTGACCCTATGTCAAATTCTTTTCCATGGTCTTCTTGGTCTATATCTGCTATAGGAAAATGCCAGTTATCCAGAAAATACTAGTTATTTGACAAACATTTTCAATAATTCATTCAACAAGCACTTAGCAGATACTTCCTGTGTGTGAGCCTCTATAACTAACATACATGTGAATGCACACACATGTCCCTTACCTTTAAGACTCAAGTAAAGGATGATCATCTGTGCTTTAGACTATTTGACAAAAGCTCCACCTACCCTGTCCTCATTACTGCTGATGAGGAAAAATGTGTGATTCTGGAAATGATGACATCATGACCCACTTGAGGGCAAAGGGTAAGATTGCAAAACCAAAACACTTCAGCTTGTTTGTTACAAATCTTGACTGCAGCTTCCATTTTGATCCAATGAATTCCTGAACTACAACCCTGAAGCTGGGTATGTGGACATTTTGGCAAGATGGTCTTTGAGGAAACTTCTGCCTGTTGGAGGTCTGGGTGGTGCTTATCGGTAAATGATTCCTGAAGCCACACAGAATGAATCAAGTTGACGAAAGTAGAGTGAGAACTGAGGAATTCCGTGTGTGCTAGGAAGGCAGCCCCTTGCATTGTGGAGTCAAATTCTCTGTTAATCCAGACATGATTAAGTTGGAGAGAAGTTGTACATACTACGTGTTAAGCTCATCATACAAGCCTGGTTTACCACCAGGAAAGCCTTGCGTGCTTGGAAGGAGCTCATGCTAAAATCAGGTTGCTTTTGTACTTCAGCTCACCTGGCTGCCATGATATGTTGATTCTCCATTTATGCAAAACATGAGGCAGGAACTGGGAAGGTAAACATCCTGGAGGTCAAGTCTAGCCTTCTTTTCCATTTTCTCACTTTTCAGCTGAGTTTTGGACATTCCCTCTTTTTCTGACGATCATAACACAGAATAGTGTCCTCGTTTTTCCCGACTACTTGCTTATGCATCATCCTCTCTTTGTTTACCTTGTTGGTGCCAAGGAGGAAGCGAGGAATCCTTTCTATGCAAAAGTGACAATGCCCAGCATCTTCCTTCCGCAAGTTGGCTCAGATAGAAAAGTAATTGCCAGCGGTGATTTGGGACCTGCTTTTGCAAGTAATACATTTAAGAACATACACGAGCCTTTCTTAGCAAACGATCACAAGCGCCCACTACATCAGTTTTGTATTCTTATCGGACTTTTTCTTTTCTCCTCAGACATAGTTGTTTAAGGGGATAGAATTTTCACAAGAATACTCGAACTCTCTTTCCTGTACTTTGACTGAAGTGTGATTAAACTTAGAATAAAATGATTTCTTTTTTGCCATGTAAGCTACAATGAGAAGGGGAAACATCTCTTCCTGCTATTTTAAATTTTCAGACCCTGTAAACGTGCCCTTCATGAAAAGCAATATCCAGACTCTTCAGTTAGTTTACAAGCTATGTCATTGATCCTAGGAGCCATTTATATAAAACCTAAAAAACCAACTATTGTGTTATTTAGTCTCTGAGATCTGCTTGCTGATCCAACTTTATTCACCTCATAACATTGAGCCAGAAAACCTCTAGACAGAGACTTTGAACACATCGGTGAGCAAACACCATCACCTGCAGAGCTTGTAAATATAAATTCCCGAGCTCTACTCCAGAAAGTCCGTAGGAGTGCAGTGTGGGGTACCTGAGGCTTTTCATCTTGTGCAAAGTTGAGGTGATGTAGATACTGCCATGTAGACCATTCCTGAAGGTTCCTCCTCAGAGAGAGTCCATCACTATGTTCCTTAGACAGTGTATGTGCATTTGTACACACTCACATATTCCCACACTCATACACACAGGTACTCACACGAAGACACACATCCTTACCTACATGCATTCATGCAATTATACACATGCACTTACTGACACACACACACTCAGATTTTATTTAAGGCAAGGAGGGGGAACTGGGGCAGGTTATTTCGGCAGAGAGTGGTAACACATCTTCTTTACAAGACATTTCAACTGCCTTCAAGGAAATAGCAGAGAGAGTTAGAAGGCCATTAGGCTAGACCGTGGAGAACATCCCTGACTTTAAAACCCAAACACAGGAGAAGCCACTAATGCAGACATTCATTCTGTGCTTACTAGGAACCAGTACTGCTGATACATTGCTTTAGAAGGGCCATCTAAAACCTCTAGTCAATTGGTAATTATTAATATTTATTACTCCCTCATGAACCCCCAGCATATATTTACTTTGTAAAGGTTGGTAATAAAAGCACATCAACTGATAAACAATAAGTCATCAGGGGACTTTTGCCCTGTTTAATTTGTTTCTCACTCTTACCCTCCCCAGATCTATAAGGGTGTGTGTGTGTGTGTGTGTGTGTGTGTGTGTGCGTGTGTGTGTGTAGATGTAGAGATACATACACACATATAGTTTTAATAGAATATGTGTATTAGAATAAAATATATAGAAAGAACACTTTTGCCGCTAAGTTATGAGGAAGAAATAAATTATTATCTCTACTCTAACCCCTTCTTACTTGGAGCTACACAATTATATCATTAAGTTCAAATTAAGTCATCAATTAAAAAGAGCCTAGTTATTTGGGAACAGTTTTTCAGAATGAATTGTTCCATAGTGTCTGGATACATGAACAGGTTTGATGGGAGAACAGAAAGTCTGTAGGTCAGTGCAATATTTCTTGTTGCATTTTGCTGTCAGAGCTTTTCACTCTGCCCTTGAAAGGCTCAGAAGTACTGGATAAACCACATTATACCAGTCCTTATCTTTCTTATGGGTATTAGGGACAGATATTCTCATTAACTCTGAGCTTGTGAATTATGGGCCAGCCATTTACTGTACAGAGTAATAAATTGTCCAGAACTATGTGTGCACACAGCTATTGGTTCCAATATTGGCTTCCCTGCCTGGTGCTGTTCAGGTATTTGTAGAGGCCAGACTTGAATTCTAGTGGATGAATTTATTACTTTAAAATAGATCTTGATTCTGTTTTTTGCCAGTTAGCTATTCTAACACAATTTCTCCTGTGTGTAATTATAATGTCGACATCATCTCACTTTTTTAAATGACCAGAAACTTAGACAAATAGAAGTCAGACCTAATACTTTCATGTTTTGCTTACATTCCTACCTTGTGAAAGCAGGTGATTCTTAATTACATATTACATTTAATTGATACAAATAGTAGTTTTTTAAGAAAAAAATTGCTTGAAGCAATATAGAGAAATGCATAATGCAAAATAGAGCGTTTGATTTTCTGGGTGGGGAAAAAATAGAAGGAAATACTACGGGTAAATGGTACATTCAATGGCACCATGAGTGTTCAGTGGATTGGTATTGAGTTGAGGAGTGATTGATAATTGGGTAGTTTAACTGTTGGAAATTGATGAGAGAGTTTGAAGCAGTCCTCACTTTTGTCAAGTTCGAGTTAAAATCGACACTCAGAGGTCTTCGTAGAGTGGTTTCTGTGGGTGTCCGAGTCTCCTGATTGACTTGACTTGTCTTGATGAGGCTGCATGTGTTTGTTGGTTAATTTGAAAGGAGACAAGTGAATCTGTATGGGCACATAATCCATTGACAGCATTGTTCTCATTGAATCAACATACTCGATGGTGTATCAAAAGCAAGAGTCATCTTTTAAAAAATTCCAGGAAATCTAGATAGATATTCTAATGATGTAATCGATCCGCTATTCATAGATGTATAAAACAAGCAGACCAGAAATGGCTAAGAGGCTAGGGGAGAAGAAACCTAATGATTGCAGCTCCAAATTAAGAGAGCATATGTCCTTTTTAGGAATGTGGCAATAAACAAATGTTCATTGTTTCCTCTATCAAGGTGCCAAGCCAGCCAAGATTTTGGCAGCTCTTTTCTGTGACACAGCAGGCGTTTTATTTCCTCCCAAACAGTTAAAGAAGATCCTGACATGACTGCCTTTGCAAACTCATAATCACAACCTGACTTAAAAATATATATATTTCTGGTGGATTACTCGTCAGCCTGAAGTGAGGGCAAGTCTACCTGAAAGCACATGTGTGGGCGTCCACACACAGATGCGCATGCACACACACGCATGATTATAGACAGGCAGACAGTATTGTACATAAGACAGCTTCCCCTTTAGTTGTAACCAGGAGGAACAATGAAGACTAACTGTGAAGTACCAACTCCCAGCTCTAAAATATCATGAATCTGTTTTTACACTCATGGCCGAGTTCATGCCTCTTGCTATTGGTTGGTCATATCTTCTTTGCTTTTCTACATCTGTGCTGAAGTCTTTATTATATTTTTTTACTTCCATCATGTGTCACCTTTGGTAAGTGATAGCAATAGAAGGTATGTGTCACCATACATGAGCCAGCGTTTTACATGGACAGTTGCACACGTCTGGCAGGCCATGCTAATCAAAATGAAGGTGACCCCAGAAGAAAAAGTTGAAATTGGTGCTACTCAGGGTAGTTGCCTCTAATCCTCTGCTCTATTGTCCCAGTCTTGAGATTCACCTTCCAGAGGTTAAAAGTTTGCCTTTCTAGGCCTCGCAGGATGCCTATGTGCAGTGCATACCAGGAACATAGGTAATAGAATCTAGAGCTATTTATACTCTAAAGAAATCCTGTTAAAGAAAAACAAAGAGAGCAATGTTATGTGAGATAGAGGCAAAAAAAACACAAAACCCAAGATCAAAAGTCATGTAACTATTGAACCATAGCCATCAAATGCTGAGAATATTATAATATAAGCACACAGATATATATAAATAGGAAGGAATTAAAAGTTATGTATTGGTGGCAAATATTAGAAAAATAACTTTTTATGTCTAATATATCACACTTTTAATTTATTATTAATCATTTTGTTATCTACATATTTGTGTATATTTATATTACATCACTACATTCCCTCAGTTTCTCCCTCTACCTTATCACCTGTGAACCTTCATCTTGATCTTCTTGTGCTCCTCCCTTCCCTGATTTCTCCCTCCTCCTTCCTCCTACCCTCCCTAGCTGCTTGCTCCAGTTCTGCTTTCACTTTATTTTGACTTTTTCTTGGCCTTTGTTTGTTGTATCTGTCTATTGGTGAGACCATATGAAAAATATCTTTGGGTAGTTGTGAGGAAATTAAAAATTCCCCTTTTCAGCATGCTCCATGGACTTGGCATGATGCTAGCAGCATTTTGTGAACAATAGCAAAGGGATGTTAGGAAATTCACTACAGGTACTTCAAGTTTATGAATAGGCATGTTGTGATCTTTCTTACACAAGGTCAGTGTCCCTTCAAGTGGTGGTAATGATGGCTGAGACTTGTCCTCCTTTCTCAGGTAGATTAGGTTCTTTAATGTCATCTTCAAACATTTATTCTATAGTGTGGGAGACATTTGAAATGTGTTCCATGAGAATTCTCTCTGTGGGCAGGAGATAGAAATTGTTCTATAGGAAATTGTTTTTTGTGTGAGTTGGATGTCACAGAATCTTTCTGAGGAGTCAAGAACTATATCAGAGTTGCATACTTGAAAGGCTGTTCTGACAATTGTGTAAAATGTACACCATATATTGGAGGTCCTTTTGGGGAAAGATGGGGAATTGAGGGGTGAGTATTTTTGAGGAAAAGGAACTAGTAGAACACCTGGATGAAGGCAGATGTGATAGTTGTTGAATATGCAGAATGTAAAAGAGATTGGAGATCAGAATGCAGACATGTGCTCCACACATTGCATGTGAGTCAACATGGCGACAGGCTGGTGAATACAGATGAGAGAGCTCATGACTCTTTAACTTTGGGGCTCACCTCAAGGTTAAGGGGGCATCCTTTTGTTGGAACCACTGTTCTTACATGTATTGTTTTCTGCAGGCACAGTTGAGTCACTGTTGTCTAGCTCACCAAGATTGTGATTCAAGTTGAGGGACTAGATAGAGGCTCAGATGAATCATAAACGCTACAGGCTTCAATGCCCTATTGTCCAAACCCAGAATGGAAATGCAACACTGGGATGTATGACTGAATGATGTTATTTTTAAAACTAGCTTCATCTTTTGAGTATGAGTAGATCAGGAGAGTAGGACAAAGAACTAGGTCTGGGAGAGCAGAAAGCAGAATAAACGGATGAAGAGAGAAGAGCCAGGAGTGAACCTGGAACGCAATTCCTAAGGACCTGGACTGTGAGATTTTTAACTAGGGGAGAACAGTTGTACTGAAAGGAAAAGACAAACAGGTATCAAGAACTAAGAAGCTGAGAAGGGCAAGTGGATAGTAAGGATGAAGGATCCTAGTACAGAGACTGACAGAAGAACTTTGAGAAAACAACAAGTAAACTCTTGAAATGGTGCCAAATGTTTGCTTCTGCTCAAGTTAAGAGTGATTCGCCTACATTTGTACGAACCAGAAATCTTGGACTGCCCACGTAGAAAAAGATAAATATGAGGTAGAGAACTGGACAAGGCAGTTTTTGACACATTCATTCCAGATAAGAACTCCATTTCCTTGAGAAAGGGGAAATGATCTTCCTTAGTTCCTTCCCTCTTTCTTTCCTTAGTCTTAACCTTTGAGGGGCAGGCATATTTAGAACTGAGTGAATCCCAGAGACTCACTCTTCAAGGAATTGCAAAACCTCATGCACCCTCAGGTATTTTCTATAATTATAGGAGTTTACAGACCCCTCTCAGACCTCTAGCAAGAACACAGAGCAGGATGAGGGTGAGTCAGCTTCTGTGCTCACATACTCGCTTCAGGAAAAGCTAGACTCTGCCTTCTTCTTTTATCACACGGCAGGTGGAAAACAGTAGAACTGAGCTGGTATCCTTGCTATTGAGTATCACAAGTCATTTCATAATGGGGACATTCTGACAAGTGTGAAGTTAGGAGGTTTCATCGTTGTGCGGGTGTTGTGGAATGCAACTGTTACACAATCCTAGATAGTATAGCTGTGAGGAAAATGGCTTCAAATCAGACTTTTTCATGTTGCACACAAAGGAGAGCCCGTAATCTTGAGATGTTAGTAAACAACAGATGGGTCAGTATTTGCAAGTGTATCCGATCTGTGGCTGGGGCATTTAACAGTGTACAGGGGTCTAGGAAGAGAGCAGTTCTGACTCTCTCGGATCAGATAGTTCTCTTTCTGCCTGCCTGCCTACGTGTGTGTAATGAGCTCCCTGTCTCTGAATGAAGGCATGTTGGATGTAAAATAAAGGCTCCGAGAATCTTCTTATGTTTGCTCAAATCCCCATGAATCTGCCTGGCCTGGTATGGTTGTACCACAATAACCTACTATGCAGTGAGGCTGTGTACAGACCTACGTTTATGAGGTACATTCTTGTCTGGAAAGTCACTGTACATGACATGGCTTGGATTCCAGGCAGGCATGGATGAACTGATTCTGTCAGAGTGACATCCTTCTAGGGAGTAAGGGAATGGAAGAAATATTCATCCCTGTACAATAAAACAATAACAAAGCTACTACCCAAGCTTGCAGACCTCTTAAGTTCCAGCCATTAGGTGAGCTACTTTGTCTTGCTGTATAAACACTGTGCCTAATTCACTGTGGAGGACACTGATTCACAGGAGTAGACTCTGACCTACCTATAGGCAGATGGCAATGTCTGTCTGACTATGAAGGACTCTTCCTTTCCTGTCTCCAAGACTAGCCTCAGGCTTGTGGACACACTCTCTTCTTTCTGCCCTTCACAGAGCAGAAATTAATCCTCACATTTCAGAGTTTCCTTATTCAGTGTTAGCTGCCAAGCTAAATAAGGGCCGCCATTAACGCGTAAATGTCTCTGTGAAAATGAGTAAAAGGCACTTCCAGGTGGATGCAGCCCAGTGCCAGAGCACACAGCTGAGCGGGCAGAGCATGGGGGTGTCAGCCCCCCCCCGCACCCCCTGGTCAGATGCTCTTGTGCAGCGAACAACCTGTCCAACTCTCTACAGCCGTTTCCAACCAAATTCTCCAAAATGCTTTCAAGCGAGGAGCCAAGAACAAAGCTTTGTTCTTCAGAAAAGCTGTAGTGTATTCATGACAGTTCCTCAGTGATCTTGATATTCAGTAGCTGTATCTTCTTAAACAAATTGCTCTGGAAGTTTACTCTTTTGAAAAACCATGTACTATAAAAATGGAAAGATAAAACTCTCAACAGGAAACCAGGGCAGATCATAACTCTGCTGCCGTTCAGCAAATGAAAATATATCAATAATGAGATGAAGTCCAATTCAAAACAACTTATGTTGTCTTTGGGCCTCAAAAATAATCTCTTTCCCATTATTAGGGGAAACGTGAATCTTTTTTTCATTTCTCGCAAATCCAAATCTTGTTTTCAAGAGATGATCATGTTTAGCTAAAATTGCTTCCACTTAGTTATTATAGAAGAATGACAAGTATGTTATTGTTGGTGTTTATTGGCCTTATTATTAGTCAGTTGTCAAACCTTGAAGGAGAAATCATGGACTAAAACCTTGAGAAAGTAATCTTATTTTCATAAATATGTTCCCAAATAATTATCTTATACCCAATAACCACTTAGCCTGACTATAAACTTCTCTTGTGAAACAGGAATGGTTGTAGAGAATTTGGAAATCTATTTAGAAAATAAATGGAAATGATAAAGCATATTTTTGCTGTATTAGCATCTCTATTGATGGTGAACTTTCAGGCTTGAATCAACTAGACTATTTTTCCCCAGAATCAGATGCTTTTCTTCAGAGAACATCATCAGTTTGCTAATCTAACCCTGAAACTGCACCCAATTTCTTCTGGCTATATATGTTAATGTTCAAGCAAAAGAAGGCTACTGAATTATTTAAGAAACTGAAGGCAGTAAAATTATCTCAGTCTTCGGGGTTGCCAGTTTCCTCCATATTGTCCAAAATGGTTGCCATGAACACATCATGTTATTGCCAGAGAAAAATGAATTTTCTTTGTTCCTGTTCAACTTTAGTGTTTTTTTCTTTGAACATGTCTATATGGCACTCTGCTGCTAAGTGGGTCATTACCAGCGCTAAAATGGTGACCCCACAAAAGAAGTTTTGGAATTTGGGAGGCTTTGTTGAATTACTCATTCTAAGTTGATTAAGGACAAGCCCTTGAAATACCCCAGGCTATAATTTCTGGACCCATGTTATGAAAAGAGAGAAAGAAAAGGAGCAGACACTATAGGAGGAAGGATAAAAATTCATTAGGTTGGGACTCCAAAAATTGTTTTCTGTTGGTAAGTGATTAGTACACAGTGTTGGTAGTAAAAGTATTTTTTAAGTAACTGATATAAAAAGTAGTCCCCCCCAAGAAGCTAGAAATTGTCATATGTAAGAACAGGTGGAGGAACCAGACTGAAACAATTGATAAGGAAGTTGAGTAAATTATTTCAAGTCATACTATCAAATGAGTACAAAATGGTGCACATGTATTAGTTGAAAGAGCAATAAATCTTGGAAACTACAAGGATATGGTGGTAAAATAGGGAAACAGAATGTGTGTCACTGAATGAACCCTGACTCTTGGTGCCAACAAGACTGTGTGTTGGGACTGTATCTTTCTAAGAAATCAGTCCCCATGGTAACTCCTACACAGAACTGACTTGACACCATATTGGGTCATGATTCTGCTCCACTTACCTCTCAGTCCACTAGGGATTTTGACACCCCACCAATTGACCATCAGAAAGATTGGCTGAAGATTTCATTTCTTATCCAGTGTTTTAGTATTATGTCATCAGGTTCTAGCAATCTCATTTCCCAATCTGTCAAACTCACCTTGTCTCTGAGTTTGAAACTTGGAACATTCCTTGTTTTACTCCTAAGAAATTGTGAATGCCACAGTGGATTGCATCATCTCTACCCACATATGTAGGTTACTAGGGAAATAAGGGCATTTCTTTTCTCTAGTGAAAGGAAGAAAAAGACTCGTCCAAAGGCTTAAGTATCAATAGCTTACTTCATGGACGGGATGGAGCCAGCAAAGCTTTGGCAGGCAAATTGAGACAATATAAACCAATTCTCTCACGGGAGATGAGCAATGCAGCTTTCAGCAGTAAGAACTCTTGAATAGGAAGATGAGAGGTGATTAAACAGAACCCAGCAGCAGTTTATGTGTAAGAACTTTGCAACACAACATCACATTGAAGCTATTATTGATTAGGTTAAGGGGGCCTTGAAACCAACATATTTGGTGTGTCATTGATCTTCAGAAACTCTGATCCTGCTGCACCCAGCACTTAGCAGTCAGCTTTAATGACAACACCCTGAAGAAAGAAGGACTCAGTAGAAAGAGCAGAGGACAGTCAAGCCCTGGAGATCTCTCTTAATCTTAAGATTTCTGAGCTCTTCCAGCTCTAATCCTTTGATTCATCACTTTTGGGATAAAAGAGACTGAGACTGAAATTCACTTCCTGCACTTCCTGCTGAGAGAAAAGAAGCTTTGATCTGAATAAATACATTGCATGTTTATTTGTATCAATATCTGCTTTATCTCCTTGTGAGGATCTGGGGAAAGATTAATGGCAGATATGAAGACACTTTGGAAATGAATATGACCTACTTAACTGACCTCTCTGGTGAAAGCTGACACTTCAAGAAATGGGGTTAGCAGATGCAGCAAAGAAAGGAGCAGGAAGGAGTTGAGATCTACTTTTCAAGAAATGAGCTTTTGATATTTATAACTTTTCATTTCTTTCCATTTGTACCTATTTATTTTTGTCAAGAGAAAGGTAAAAGAGATAACTAAAATGGCAGAGGCTAAAATACATGATCACACACTCAGCTATAGAACAGTGTTCAGCTAAAGCATGATGGCATTGTTGTTTGTGGACAGATAAATGTAGGTAAAAAGCAGTAGAGAATGAACTTCTATTCAAACAACTGTCATGTCAGCTAAAAATCTTTAAAAAAGACATTTTATAGAAGTTTATATATTCTCCTCAGAGACCTATTAATTAGGGGACTCAAAATGGACATGCAAACTAGAGAACTTTATCAACTGAATGGATGAGTTAGACTTGACTCTCTCATTCCGCAGTGTCTTCATCAAGTTCATCCTAAAGAAATGATAAAAAAGTCTCAATGAATGAAACCATGCAATTTGTCTAATAAAACGGTAATAAGGATTAACACTCCAACAATAGGATGCAATCTTTGGGAAAGTTCTGTCTTATATCAGTGTGTGAATCTCAAAAGAGCCCACAGGGATGTGTTGGTGACTGACGCCACCAACTCATGAGACTCGTGAGAAAGGAGTGGCTTCCATGAACATGGGCTAGGTTAGAGTCAGTGTCTAAAGTGCAAGTATCTAAAGTGCAAGTCTCATCTCTAGGTGATGAAGAAACAACTTGAATCAGTCATGGCTGCATGATTTAGTGAATTGGTTTATTGGTTTATTGATTCAAGCTAAATCAATCACTTGTGATCTACCAGCACAGCTATTTCATGTGGCTAAGTAGAATCTGAGCTTCCTGTCTCCATCCACTCTCCCAAGTGGGCAAAAGCAGCAGAAGCCAGATACTTTGTGCTTGTCCTGGAGGACTTGAGTTTCACACTTTTCTTTCCAGGGTCAGACAGAGCAAAAGATGGAATGAAAGCAAAAAGAAACAAAACTGAGGAATACTCAGCAGTAAAAAGATAGTCATACAATTAAGAAGACACAATGAAAGGAAGGGGCCAATATTTTATGAGCACCTGCTAAACCTGAACTATCTGTACACACACACACACATAAAATAAAAACACATACTTGTATGAAAAAGAATTTCGAAGTTAGGGAAATTTGACATAGGATCAAGAAAGACATCTTTAATAATTTATACAGAGTAAAATTGATTTTTAAAGATGTACAATTCTCTGAGGTTTAGAACAAGTAGAGTTTCCTATAACAACCTCCATCACCAGGACACAGAACAGGTTATAACTGTGCAAAAACTTTATCCAATTGCCCTTTGTTAATAAGACTTTCCCCATCCAAGCCCTGGCTATCACTGATCTGTTCTCCATCACTCCACATTTGCCCCTTCAGCATGTGATAAATGGAATCACACACTATGTAATCTTTGGAGACAGGTTTTCATTCACTTAGTGTAACTCCCATGAGATCTATCCAATTTGTTGTGTTTATTGATTGTTCTGTGTTATTAATGAGCAGTGTTCCATTGCATGGATAAACCAGTATATTCACTTGTTGATATGCATTTGGATTGTTTCCAGTTTTTGACCATTATGGATGGAGCGGTTACAAGCATTTTGTGTGGAGGGCTGCATGAACATGAACGTTCATTTCTCTGGGGTTAATAACGAGGCCTAAGATGACTGGGTCAGGATCTTCGTGTACAGGCTTGTTAAGTGCAGGTATAGCTTATCAAGAAACTGCTCAAAAGTTTCCAGAGTGGCCATACCACTTTGCAATTTCACCAGCTGTGTGAAATTAAAAACCATTTCTATCCTTACCAGCTCTTGTTTATGTGTATGTGTGCATGTATACAGGAAGGTATGTATATGTGTATGCATATGTTCATTTATTTTAATCATTCTGGTGAGTTCATGGTGGTGTCTCATTTGATGTACATTTCTTTTAAAGAATAATAATGTTTAGAGCCTTTGATAGGCTTTTTTGTTAACATGTTTATTTTTATTGTATACCTTCTTTAAATGTCTGTCTAAATATTTTGTTCATTATAAATATTGATTAATTATTAATCTTTCTACTTTTCAGCAACATAATAGTATAAGGAGGCAAAGTAATATGGCCCTTCTTCAAGTTTCTTTATTTTATATATCATTTAGCTTACAAATATACCATGCCTGGTAACACATAGATAGCATTATATTTGAACATTTATATGCATTTGCATGCATATATCTTTGTATACAATACATACACAGGTATATACATTATATGCGTGTGAACAGCACACACACTCCATATTATGTCCAAGGTGAAAAATGAGTTGTCATTTCAGTACAAGTTCAAACAAATGGAAAAATTAAAAATTCTCTTTGGCAGACAAAGAGATTAGCGACTGTTTTCTAGCTGTTTCTGTGAAGAGAGCTTGCTCACAGCTTCACAGCATTTAAACTCATGTTCAGGGGTCAGTTGACAAACAGGAGTGCTTGAATGGAAACATTCTTTGGTCCAGAATTTGAGACAAAAGCCTGGTTCACTCACCTGGTTTCCTGGGAACTCACAGCCCATGTTGACATTCGGGGAGAAATTCTCCATCAACCGTATCTGTTCCATTCTAGTGTCCCACGGCGGCTACTCGCCTTCCACATCAGGGTCTTCAGCTTTGTGTATTTGCCCTATGACCTCACTCAGCTCCCTGTTTCCCTGGCCGAAGAAGCCTTTCCTTGGCTTGGGGCAGCCACCTGGAGGCTAGCATGTTGCTCTGGGAATCATGCATTGTTCATCGAGTGGCAATTTTATAGCCTGCGTGGGTGTGCACAGAGCAACCTCCCTCCATGGTCCCAGGAAGAGGACTGTTTACTGGGCACCAACTATTTCAGGTGCAAGGAGGGCAGTGCTTCTGTCTGGGCTGGCACGGCTGTATTTATCTGGAGAGATTTTGCTTGATTCGGTGCCTGGCAGTCTGACTTGAAAATTTAGCTTCTCCATTATCATGCCTCTTGTAATGAGGAACTTGCAGTGACATATGTTTATTAATCTTAGTTAAAAGACACCTGCCCAGATGGTTTATACCTGGGAAACCCTGGCAGCCATCAATCCTACTGTAATCAGCGAGTCTTCCTTTTGCTCCTGGCACCGCACCAACTTGTGGAGATGACCGAAAGCCTTTCCTCTTGGTTCCTGCATCAGCCGGGCCCTGTAAGTTAGGAGGAGGGACATAGAAGAAATTGTTTCACTCGGAGAAGTGAGTTCGTATCTCTGGCTTTTAGTTGAAAGGCTGTGTTTTCCATCACTCTTTACCTTGCTTGGGAAAGCAAGTGGTAATGAGGTACCCCTTCTCTCCTTCCCATCAGCAGGCTGCGTGAGGGAGCACGGCTGTGCACAGCAGGATTCTAATCGCCACTTCCTAGGATGGATGGATGGATATGGAGGACTGACAAGGCTTGGGAGTGGGACTGTTGATTGGAGAGACTCTCCTCATTCCAGCAGCCATTAGCCTAACTTTTCCGGAAACTCCTGAGTGCTTGTTGCTTGCCACAGAGGCTAGACTTCGGTAAACAGACACATTATGCTGGGGTGAAATTAGCCAAGGTATTAAATTGATGAATGGGATGGCGAGCAGGCCTGGTGGATGAGAATAACAGCAATCATCTGTGACATACAAAACAGTCCAGACATTAGGGAAGAAGAGTAGGTGACGGGCAGGCCTGCCCATGATAACATGATACTTCCCTGCATCCCATTATGTCAAAAGTGAATTTACTGGACTTTTACTTCATGCTTCCTTCCGGCATGTGTGCTGGGAAATGGCAGCGTGCATCTTGATCATTTAAACAACCATCATTAGGCAGGGCACATTCGATGTCTAATTAAATCTCATACCACTAGCTCACAAGCACACTCCATCATCCGGGGATCTTTCCAGAAAAAAGATGCATAAACTTGCAATCAATTCTCAGAAGGCCAGAGTGCTGGGAATTTATTTCTACTCCAATGCTAGGTGACTTCTATGCTAGTTTTAAGTAATCCCTCCAGAGGGAATAGTATTATGATGATGCTGAGACACTCTTCCCTCATAAAATAGTATTTAGAAACAATAATGCATCTCACTTTAGTTTTGTTGTCACCATCTAAATATTTTCTTATGGGTTGGCTACAGAAACACTCTGAGAAGGTATGGAATCCTTGAGGGAGCTTTGTTTTTGTTTCTACCAATTTAGAGTTTAGGACATCTTCCATGGTCTGAGATGAATGCCAATTGCCATTAATTTTCTTTCTGGGAGATATGAAATGTATATATATATAAACTATTTGATTATAAAAAAATTAAAAAAATGGGTGACCCCCAGGGATTGAAATGATGTGAAATATAGATAAATAAACTAAAAAAAAATAAAAATAAAAATAAAAAAATTTTCTTTCTGGGGAGACACGACACCTTGGTGTCATCCTTTACCTGTCAGTACCTTTGCTTTGATCTCTAGTGACAAGATGATTCAGTAAAGCTTTGGACATGTTCTATGTGAAAATGTATA
Source organism: Uropsilus gracilis (assembly GCA_004024945.1). Classification (NCBI taxonomy): domain Eukaryota; kingdom Metazoa; phylum Chordata; class Mammalia; order Eulipotyphla; family Talpidae; genus Uropsilus; species Uropsilus gracilis. The sequence continues at coordinate 42,187 of PVHY01007862.1, read as the reverse complement.
GCCCTGGCTCTTAATTGGGTAAATCGGATTGCCAGAGAGGTGCTAAACCATCTGATAAAAATGCCTCTAGATTATAATTCTAGGAAACTGTAATAAAAGGTTGGCTCTGACTCATGAAATTTACCATCTATAAATAAATAGACATATTTTAACAATGAAGATTCTTTCCAACATTTAGACTTCCTGAATATTTATGGCAAAGTTTCAAAAAAAAAAGTATTTTAAGAGAGCTCTATATAACTTCAGTACTCCAAAACCAAAAATGAATCTTGTGTTTGACAAATTTCTTTTTCTGCCAATGAGATATTTGATCAAGTGTATATTTCCTTCTCTCCTTTATCTATTTATTTTTTTGGTGGGGGGGTGGCTTGTGGGTGACTGATAAGTGGACTTACATTCTAGAGTTCTGGTGTTGATTTCTGATAAGAACTTGAAAGGTAAAGAAAAAGAACAGGTTTCTTTGTGGCAGATTTTGGTCACTGTATCATCCCTGAAAAAATATGCTGGGATGAAAAGTGTTGTTTCAGTCCACAGTTCTTGATTTGATGTATAAGGTCATCAGATGCAGTAGAGATGGGCTTTCTAACCAGCTGTGTATTTTGGTTCCAGCTGACTGACAGTACAAAGAAAATGTGTCAGTCATGAATATTAAGTTTCTTTCTAGCATTTTTCTTCCAGATGGAAGCAACTTGCACATTGTAGCAATGCTTCTTCCAGCTGATGTGCTTTCTTATTTATATTTTTTGGCAAAGCATATTGATTTTCACCTGTGACTTCCACCTTAATGCCCTACTGGGTGACTTAAAAAACAATATTCATGCATAGTTTCTTTTAAAATGTTCCACCCTCCAAAAAATCTATTTATATCAAAGGCATTCCAGGACAAGTTCCTTTATTATGTCTCCAGCATTTCATTCTTCATCATCTTTATTATCTTTGAAAGTGTATATTATCGACCTCTCTTTTAGCTGACAGGTGAGATTATTGCCATAGCTCTAATATTAATAATCAATTACTATTGGTTATCACAATCTATGATTTTTTAATGTTGTCTTTGTGCCAGGTTCTTAAAATATGGTTGGTGTTCATTATGGCTCTAAATTCTTTCAATAGCTCTATAAGTTGAGCATTATTATTTTCATGATATAGTTGAGGGGACTAAAGATATAGAGGTTAAGAAACTTCCCCAGGGGAACACTGGTAATAAGTGGCAGAAGCTGGATTTGACACTAATCTCTTTTGAATTCTCAGTTTTATTGCCTTAACTGCTTAGTTACCCAAATTGTATGAACTTGATGATTCTGTTACTCATGTATTAATATCTACCTTATATTTTACAAACAAAACTTCAGTAGGTGTGAAACCATTAAAAAGATGTGCAAAGGTTATAACTCTTTGCAAAGTATTTCTAGCCTGGTCTCCAGAAAACCCATGGCAAATCCTATGGACAGAGAATGATTTTTTTAGCACAATTAATAATAACTTTTTATTGAAAATATTTTCTGTAAAGTGACTCTGTGGATTCATGCTAGCCATAGAGACCAAGTACTGTCTGGAATCTTGGAATGAAGATAAATAAATCACTGGAGATAGTATTTGGGATATCTTAGCTGCCCCTTCTTTTTTATTTTTAATTAAATAATGTATATATAAATTTCACCTCTTTGTGATCTCTGGGGTTCACCCCCCTCACCTTCCCTAACCATTCCCACTCTATCCTGGCCCACTGCCCCCTAGTTGTATCCTTTAATTTGGTTGTTAGCTTGTTTTGACTTCTCTTCGTGACTTGTTTATCTTTCCCATGTTCCATATAATAGTGAAACCATTTGGTTTCTCTCTTTTTCTTTTTGACTTGTTTCTGCTAATATGATTTCTTCTTTGTCCATCAAAGGAATGATTTTAGATCAGGAGATGGGTTTCATTGAATAGCTCCCACCCACACCCTCTGTCCAAGCTCCATGGCAACAAGCATCTGACTAAATTCTTATTGATAATCTTCACCAAATGGCAAGAAGCTGCAATTTCTGGAGGGGCCCCTGCCTGTTGGTGATGTGGCTTGGTGCCCAGCGCCATGGAGCTTACTGCCGCCCCCCCCACCCTCCACACACACCCTGGCCACGTCTGTGTTTCTATATGTATCTGTTGATGACTTTGAGATGGTGAGAAAGGAAAAGCCAACACAAACCCAAATTATCACTCTTGATGTAAACATCAGTCTTGACAGAAGACCTGCTTCTAATTTGTTTGTTACTTTTCAGAAGCATTAAGATTCTCGTGTTTCCAGTAACCATCACCACGTCTAATTTATCCAGCCTTTATTCAGTCTTTAGTTTGTCCAAGTCAGTCACTGAAAATGAAATCTTGCCTTTTGATTTGTTGCTGGCCCTTATTTGAATGGGAACAGGGAAACTTCATATTTGAACTTTTCAGGCTTCATCATATTTTTCTTTTCCACATGACAGCAATAAACAGATCTTGGCAAAACATCAGAAGCAAAAGAAATTTTTTAAAATGAACCATAGGGTCATTCCTCTTGAATGATATGGCAATAAACCAGTAATTCAAAGGATCACTGAGCATCTAAACCTCTAAAGCAGAGATCAGATCAGAAGGTTGGTAGAAGAGAACACCTTTCACCTCATGAAGTATCAAAGGGTGACTTAAAAAAAAACTACCATATTTGGAATGTCAACGATGATTAGCCAAGAGAAAGACCTAATTAAATGAAAAGATACGAACCTTGGCAATACAGAGTGCATCTCAGATACTTTATAATTGGCAGCTCCTGGGCTATCTTAAAAACAAGAATATGTTATATAAGAATACAGAGAAATGCCCTGGCATATAATAGTGGCTCAAGAAACTGACTACTACTCTTTTCACTCACTGCTCATTCTCCCAATAGGTTGGTATTATTATTTGCCTGGGAGAACAGAATAGACAGTCAATCCTTTAGCAGGGCACCACTAGGTAAGAAGGTAGTGAGCATGATCTGTCAACTTTCTGCATCTAAGGAAACGTCCTGATAAGCGTGAGACCTCCGAATCTACCATGCCAGACATTAAACTATGCAAATCAATAGGCCAAGGACATCTGCAAAGTTTCAAAGACCTCATGTTTTAAAAAATCCATTTATGAGTTGGAGAGGGCTGGCCCTCCAAGAGAAGACACTGAGCGAATGAGATCCAGTTGGATGAGCCTTTTAATTATATTTATTGACCCTTCAACTGGAAGTCACCCAGTGCCCAGGCACAGATGCTCAAGGGAGATTTGAGCCTCCACTTTTAATGGAAGCGAAATGCTGCAGGCTGTCACAGAGAGCACAGATGTTTGCAAAACCACATGATCCCAGGTTGTGTGGACAGATGCATCATTGATGGTGACACTGTTCTGGTGCATGGGGTCCAGCTCAGTGTTCTGGTCTAAGCCCCCAAGGCAGACCTGGCAAGCCGCACCCCCCCCCCAGAGTGAGCCCAGCTGAGACAGAAACAAAGGCTGAAAAAATAAACAATCCTGTTAATTGAGTTTGAATGATAGAATTGCAACAAGGGACCCATAAAAGGCACCATAAGAAGGATGTTTAAAAATTCTAATAAACCTTAAAGAGATAGTGGTGGAGGAGCTCTGCAAATAACAATGGCAAAAAACTATGAAAACACGGCTGTTCACTTAGGAGACTGAGCGTGCAGCTATGGGAAGCTGACCAGTTACATTTTTTAGGTTTTTGTTTCTATGACTTCAGCTTTTTTCATCATTACCTTTAAGAGGGAATCTATAGTCAATATACACTTTATAAGAATTTACTTGACATATGACCTTGAGAAGGTCACTTCATCTCTCTAAGTCTGGTATCCTCTTTTATATCTTTTTAGTATTTCTTTTATTATCTTGACGATAATAATGCCTACCTTGTATAGTTAGGGTAACAATAAAAATATGCATAGGATAATGATAGTTCTTGCACATGTACGCATGCACGCACACACACTCAGACATACATGTAAGTTTCCTAGGACTGATAGATCAATACCAAAGGCTGAGTGATGTAAGCAACAGAAAATGGATTTTCCCCACAGTTCTGGATTTAGAACAAGGTGAATGTATAAGACTTTGACAGCCAAGGTCAAGGTGTTAGTGTCTTTGATTTCCTCTTAGGCTTCTCTTTACCCTTACATTGCCTGTGTGGATATATCCTGGTGTCTCTCTTGTGTCCAAATTTTACTCTTCTTAAAAGGATGCCAGTCAGATTGGGTTAGAAAGCACCCGACAACCTCACTGTAGCTCATTCACCCCTGTAAAGACCCTATTTCCAAACCCAGTCACATTCTAAGATATCAGTCAATAGGTCTTCAACATATACATTTGGGAGGTGTACAATCAATCACAATATATATAGAAAGAGTAGCATTTCTAATAGCTACCCTGTGGTGGGCATCCCATAAGTGACAGTCCATATTATTATTATCAGGAGCATCATCATCATCTCATTATTATTCTCATATAATTTTATTCTCAAATGAAAGAAGTTAGATAAAAATTAAAATAAATTTAAGAACAGTGATCCGGGAGTGTAAAGTTAAAATGCTGGCCCAATATTCCTTAGGAAGCACCACTTTTATTTATTTATTTATTTATTTATTTATTTATTTATTTATTTATTTATTTATTTATTTTTATTATTATAAAGTTTATTCTGGTTGACAATTTGTATCCATTGACACTGCTTTTTTTTTTTTCTTTCTCCTACACTGTGCTGTCACTGGATAGTTGAACCATCATCTGAGAATTGATTTTCCTCTTAAATCCATGACTACACTGCACAAAAGCATTTATAGTAAATCTATTCTTAAAAAGAGATTCAATCAGTCTCCTCTTATTAATGGTAAATTCTACTCTTCTTTCTCAGAAGTCTGTGCTTTTTACTCAAGGGGAAAATTGGGAAATTTAGGACAATGTAAATGTTTAAGACTTTTCCATTCCTAGGAAATTGTTTATCTTTTGACTTTTATATCATATTATCCATTCCTAGAGCAGGAACCAATGACATTCATCTTGAATCACCAAGTCCACCCCATACACATATCTGTCTGGATACTCCATACTTCCCATCTCATTATACTAAATACATTTCCCAGCTCCTACCTAAGCCCAGATGCCCTCCTAATCATCCCTCCTCAGGAGATGGCTCTTGCCAGCACCTCCATTATTCTTGCTCAAGCAATTTCTCCCTATTTAGTGATTAATTCTCATGAACATATTGATATGTTATAGCATCTCTTGAAAGGAAGGGGGGGGAAACACAAAAGACCTTTGGTGTCCCTCTAATTACTCTTCCATCTATTTCTTTTTACTTTGCCCTGGTAATAAAAAAAATTGAGCACAATTTCTCCACTCTCATTTACTCCTCAATTCCCATCAATCATGTTTTCATGATTTCATCTTCCTCCACAAAATTCCTTATGCTCACTTTTCTATTCTCGTAGTGTTTGGTATTTTAGCAGCATTCACCACTGTTGTTCCTTCTATCCTTTATGAACACTTTCTTCTCCTGACTTCTGGGTAAGTATATTTCATTTTCTTCCCTACCTACACCACCGGCTACCTGATTTCAGACCCCATAGAAGGGCTCTTGTTTGACCTTCTATGACCTTCTGTGACCTGAAATTTTGAGTAACACTAAAATTCTAGTTTCCTAGGGAATCCCTCCCTCACTAAGAGTCAAGATTTCTAAGAAATCAGAAAAAAAATCAACACTTTATATTTTATCCTGGATTAGGTGTAAAAAAAATCTTGAAATCGTATACTCAAAACAGATGAATAGATGAAAAAGATGTGGTATATATACACAATGGAGTATTACTCATCAATTAAAAATGACAAATTTGATGAATTTATGGAAACATGAATGTACCTAGAAGAAATCATACTAGCAGAAATGAATCAGAAAGAAAAAGATAGAAGCCAAGTGGTTTCACCAACATATGGACAGCCAAATGAAAGTACACAATGGGAGGGTGTGGACCAGCTGGAGCAGTTAGTGAGGTGAGGTAGTGGGTGACCCCCAGGGATTAAAATGTAATATATGTGAAATAAATGTGAAATATATATATAAATGAAATAAACATAAATATAAATGAAATAAATATATATATAAATGAAATATAAATATAAATGAAATAAATGTGAAATATATATATACAAATAAATTATTCAATAAAAAAGAGAATAAATCCTATACTCAAATGTTGTCCAATACACCATATGTCTTTCTGGTTTTATTTATCCTGTTGCTTGATTGGAGTTTACTTTCTCACTTGATTTGTTTCCTCTTTGAAAACAGCTGTCATAGCTGCCTTTTTAGGTATCCGTGTATTTGTACTGTAGACATTAATTATTGAATACCATTTGCTTTCTCTTATATAATCTTTGCAAGTCCTTGTGAAATGGTGGTTATTGTCCCTTAATGAGCAGAAACTTGAGGCTTGATATTCAAGTGACTTATTTAGGTTCATTATTAAAACAGAGGTAGGATCTGACCCAAACTCCCACTCTACTGCTGGTGCTCTTAATAAGTACACATTGCAGCATTTAGCATTTCTAGAGCAAACAGGAATTTAGGGTCAGGTCATGACCATTAAATTTACATTTGTAGTAAGTCCTTGGCTGAAAGCAACAGAAAAAACTCAGTTCAACCAGAATAAATAATGGGATTTACCATCTCAAAGGAAGGAATCTTAGAGATGTATCACAGAAAGATCATTAGCTCAAGACCTAAAGATCATTAGGTCATCAAGGACCCAGACTCTTCCCAGTATGCTGTTTTTCTGGCCTCTGTGTGGGTCTATATAAAAGTTGTTTCTCCTTAAAATTGCAATGTTGAGCATTGTTTCATATACCTGTTGGCCATTTGTATTTCCTCTTTGGAGAAATTTGTCAGGTAAGTTAGAAAGAAAAAGAGAAATACTGGATGATCTCATTCATATGAAGGGTAAAGGGAAAACAAACAGACAAGAAAAATTTAAAATAACTCTCAGCAAAATTGAAGTATGGAGCATGAGAGTGGAGCAAAAAGCAAGGGTGGGAGGGGCAAAAAACACTCAGATGATGATTTATAAGGTGGTGGGAGAACCCTGGGGTAGATAATGATGTAAAATAAAACAATTTTTTTATTTCATAAAGAATAAGTACAAAATAAAAACCTATATTATACTATCCCTCCCAACCCCCCAAAAAAGGAAGATGACGAGTTATAGAAGCATACCAAAGGGCATTCATCACCTTGGCTATAGCAGAGGAGATGTTTCTGACTTACAAAGTTTTTCAGGATGGGAAACTTTCAGAAGCTCTCAAGAACACATTCCCTCACATCTCAGTGACAAGCTTGGCATGACATCTGCATGCTACCAATCTTGGCAGCAGTTAACACCTATCATTAATGACTTAGATGTATCACAATTGACTGATTCATGGGGGAGTGAAGAGTGAACTGGAATCCAGAAGAAATCCAGGGTTTGAGCATCATGAAGGAAGGCAAATGGCTGTTGTGTAGACATCCAAGAGAATCTACTCATCTCTCAAGAGTATAGTAGGCATGGTACCTGTGGCACACTTTGTTTGCGTGCTTTCCATTTTGAAGTCATTCTCCCTGTTCACAGACCCTCACTTTGTTAAATAGAACTTTTCAGCTCTTCTTTGTACAAACTTTGTTTTTCCCAAAGTCTAATTATAATTAGCTACTTTGTTGGCAAGAGTCTTAAATAAAATATGTTTCCTGTGGAATCAAGAATGCTTAATTATCCATCATTTGGTCTAGGACTCTTCTGTGTAGGATTTCCAATTTTTCAAATGCACCGGTCTGCTCAGAGATTGAACACAGTCCCAAATCATCCAGAGGTTCATGCAATTTTAAAGTTTTCTCCTTAGAAAAAGTTCTCTGAGTTCTATAGTCTCTGATCGTAACTAACAATTTGAACATCTTCCAGTGCCTGCCCTTTGCTAATATTATTTGTGACTCACCTGTCTTTGCCAGTCTCACTTCATTCTTATTTATAAAATAGTCACATTTTTAAATACTTCCCCCCATGCTCTTTTCTTTGCCTCCAACATAAACCATCTTTTCAGGGGGCATGATAAAGTCTCACTATGAAGTATCCCATCTATTTTGGGTATAGTGCTGTGCATCATATCTACCCCAGTCCTCACATCTTTACATAATCTCTCTCATCCATGTGAAAACTAGCCATTGCCCCATTGCCCTGATTTTGTTTTACATTAGGATGTATGTCCATATCAAAAGGACTTTCACATCATGAATTCCAGTCAATTCCCAACTTCCCTGGTGATGAGTTGTCGATTAAATGAATTAAAGGTGTTCTCACCACACTCTCCAAATAGAGGCTGGATAAGAATTAGCTGGCGAGAACTAGCATTCTATGTAACCATCATTCCACCTCTTTCGAGCCCTCTTTGCGTCAACTCCCTGTGGATGTTAACCCTCAAGAATTTAATAAAATGCCAAATAACAATACGTCTCATCTTTTGCCGAGCTGACAATGAACTAATTAATTAGCCCATTAAGTCACTGAGTCAGATTTGTCCCAGCAAGTTCAGGGCTTTGGGAGGTACATTAATCCTTGACGGTCACTGGAGGGACATTTTCAGCTAATGGGCCCATATCCCTGAGTCACTATGGGGAGGAACTGGGGTATTGTTAGGAAATAGAAGCCATTAATTCTCAGGGTACCCACAGGGGCAGGTGAGAATGACTTTGCACAAATTGATGAGAAAATGTGTTCTGTTTTGTTTTCTCTTTTAAGACCAAAAAGAAACTCTGAGTTTAAGCCACAATTGGAACTCAATATTTTCTGGCAAGCAGCCTGTTCTCAAATTTGAACTCTTGTGAGAATTTGTTGATTTGTGTGTCATGGTAGCTCCGATACTGAGAGTGGCCGGATATGCTCCTCTTTGACAAGAGAAGATTGTGATTCTCTTTCTATGATTCCTTAAATAAGTGCATATTAAGTTAATTCAGATATATCTCTGGGTGGTGTCTGGGTTTGGGGTGAGGAGACCAGTGTACAGTGGTCAAGACCTTGAATGGAGTTGCTGCTTTGAAAAACAGGACGGACTGGGGGAGCCATACGGCCCTACAGCTCATCTGTAGGAAACATACAGAGGATCCAGGTCCCCCTGACTGTAGCAGGACACTGGGCTGCCCTCTGGCACATCCTAGAAGCCTGGGGTACACCCGGGGTAGCCCCTAAAGCCTGGGCTTATGAGCCTGAATGCTGAGCCATGTTGCTGCTGCTTATATCAGCCTCTACATAGGGTCTCAGGTTCCACTGAGCCAAGAAAAATGGTTTGTATTTGAGAAAGGAGAGAATCCAGATGGAGAAATTATGAGTATAAGGGGAAGAAGAGGGATAGGGGCTGGGGTAGAAACATACCTTAGAGCATTGAAATGGGGAAAAGTCATTAGAGAGACATGTAGTCCCAGTCGAGACATGTAGGGCAAATGTCAGCCCCAAGTCTCCTGTAAATGGCTTCCAAAGCTGCATGGTGTAAAGAGGGGGTGAGCCACATCTTGAGTATAAGGGTAGAGCCCATGGCTTACAAATGTATTTATATACTTGTGTTTATTACATACACACAGCCATCAATCCTCAAACTCTCTGTGTCTGAATGCTCCTTCTTCTTATCCCACAGATTAATCACAGCCACCTTTTGGGGATAAAGAAAAATTGACTTTTTCTTTCTTTAAAAATATTAAAATTGGTACTTATATCAGCTCCTGATGTAATATTTAGGTTACCTAGGCAGTACACAACTCTCCAGGAAGCCTTTCTTCCTTCCCAGCTATTATGATCTGTTCGCTCAGGGTCTCACCTTCCCTCGATACACTTTCCATGCCAAATCAAAAGGAAAGCTTTCATTTCAACAATAAACAGCGTGGAATGTGGTAAAAACCACATCAAACCCTTTGACGGGGTGGTGTCGAAACTCAGTGGAAGAAGCTTCAGTGGCCTTCCAGACAAAAAAGACCTAAAGCTAAGATTTAGAACATAGGGATTTTTCCTGCCTTGCTATTTTGAATCCAAGTCACCTCACCTCTCTGTGATCCATCTTTGCCCTTTGGAAACTAATGTATGTACATGTGTATATATTAATAACTCACTTTGTTCCACAAAGGTTATAAGCCAGCTCTTTAAAAGTATGAACAAAATGTACTTAAAATATGCAAATGAGAAAACTAATTCAAGAGAAAATCAAGAGCAGGAAAAATGAAGATGAAGTTAAAGGTATTTTGTCTGTAAAATAATTGCACTTGATAAAAGAAGTCAAGAGCGTGCCTTGAAATGTCCCAAGATTCGATGAAAGTGGATCAGGTGATGACGATGATCTGACAATAATAAGGATGATGGTGTCAAATCGTCCACACTGTTAATTGCTTTGTACCCTGAATGATGCTAAGTATACATATTGTTGATATTATCCCATATTATCTTTCACAAAGTCTCTCTGAAACAGATCATACTATCTTCATCTTTCAGGTAAGGAAATGAAGACTGGGTGATACAATAGAAATAAACATTTTTTAAAGAAAGTAGAATTTGGAACTTAAAGCTCCACATGTAACAAATGAGATTGGAATACAACATAGCAACAATAAAGCCTGAAAAATATCCTTCTATTGACAGTAATGCAATTAAATAGCATAAGAAAAACTGTAATGTTATTACAAATGCACATTTATATCTAATGAAATTCATTAAAGAAATATTCTGAGGAGGGCTGTAATGCTTGGCTTGCCCTAACTATCTATATCTATATTTCTATCATATATAGAAATATCATATATTTCTATCATATATAGTCTGAGGTATCTAGAGAAATATCATATATTTCTATCACATATAGTCTGAGGTATCTAGAGACAAAGTAGTTCTGGTTTCAAGCATGTTCCACCAATGCTATTTCAGATCTTCTATTAATTATTTTTAGTCTCTGACAAATGACTGGAATAGCACACATCTGCATCCCTTGTTAAAGCCCACCCCCAGGTAGAATTGGGGTTGATTTCATCAGGTGGAGATTCATGATTTCATCAGGTGGAGATTCACAAGGACACATAAATAAGTAAACTCACCCACAGAATATCTGTAGACAAAACCAAAACACTCTTCATAAACCAATGTTGAAATGCTTTGAGCCCCAGAATAGTGTATAATCAAGTTTCAATTAATATATATGTTCATGTACTCAGAAACTTGATTGAAATGTGCCAGGTACTAGAATGGTGAGAGAAATAAAGTGGAACAAGCCCCGCTCATCACTAAGCATATGATCTTCTAATGGTTACTGATAATTAAATAGGCAATTAAAATTAAGCAGAGTAGAAGATAACAAAACACCAGATAAATTTGTGACCCCTAGCGGTACACAAAAGAGGTAGACATTTGCTTTATTCTGGAATCAGGTGAGAGATTTCCATGAGAAACTACCACATAAAATTGTAAAGAATACTGAGATTTAGTTAGATTATGGACACAACAATTCCAGTATGGAAAATAAATGCATATTTAAGTTAATATTAGAAAATATTCACCAGAACCACTTAAGAAAATTAAGTGCAAGAAAAGTACTCTCTCTAACTTCAATCTTCCTAACATCAAGTGTAGCATGTATTTTAATTCAACATTTTGACATATATTTAGGCTCAAAGGGCTGTATATACGTTTGATGTTGAATGTTCAATTGCCAGCAAGATTCCTATATTCTTGCATTTGGACAGATTCTAGAATGTCCAAGCTTCTTCTCAGCTGACAATTACCAAATCTCTATCTTCACCGGATAGTTACCTTTTGATTCAAGTTTCATGGACTTTCCTGCAGGGGGAGGGATGTCATAAAGATTGAGAGGAAGGGTTCTGGGTCAGAAATATCGGGGTTCAAAGTCCACCTCTGCTTTTAAATTAACTGTATGACCTTGCCCAGATTAAACTTACTATGGCTCTATTCCTAAGATTCTGGAAAGGGCAAATGCTAATCTTAATCATCTATTAAGAATCATTTATAAAGAACAAGTGAGGTAAAGCAATTGCTTTAAATACTTTACTTCACAATTCTAGCATAACAGGCACTCAAAAGATGATGGCTATTATATTAGGTCATAAATTAATCTCTCACCTTCCCCCATTTCACTCCTGAATTCCTCACTGAATCATCATCCTTCTCTACGGATTTGAATTTGTCCCCTAAAATGTCTTCTATCAAAATCCTAACTTCTTGTATCTCTGAATGTGACTTGTTTAGAAATAGAGTTGGGTCATAATGGAGTTTAGATAGAGTTGAGAGAAAGACTTAAGTTTGGGACACTAACTAACTCTGGTGGTGGTTGTGGTCAGATAGTGTTCCTAAGACTTGGTTTTAGGAATACCAATTATACCTACCTTAAAGTTTCCTTTATCTTCCTAGATCCTCATGTCAGATAAAACTGTTGATGATAGTTTTGCATTTGAAGTAGGAAATGCCACCCTAGCCCAGGGGGTCTGATTTACCCCATAGGTGTGTACTGGACATTTGCCACTTGGGCCACTTACTGCTCTTCTGCTTTGGGAATTCCCAGGCTGGGAGAAAGGTGGGCACCATCTTGTACAGTTGGACATTGTGAAACCAATATGAGAGAAGGCTTGACCAGGCTTGGACCAGTCCTTTAGTTCTTGAGCAAGTAGTTCAGAGGTTCAGGGAGAGTCAAAAGATTTACAGAGAATTGTCAGGTCCCTAGAGAGGGAACCAGAAATTAGTGGGGAGGATGCCAGAGTGGTTTCCTCTCCAGATCTCCTGACTGGAATGGCAGCTGGGCCTTTCCTCTCTCAGACCCACTTTTCCTTTTTGAGCCTACTCTTTAGCTAATTCATCATATCCACAAGCTCTTTTTTCCCTCCTTTGATTCCTCCCATCCCCCCACCTTCAGCATTCCTTTTCTATCTAATTAGCCAGAGTTGGCATCTCTTGATTGCCATGAGGAACACAGCTAGAATACTAACCCAAATGTTTTAAAAATATCAGTTCTCTCCTAAATCAAGACAATATCCTTTTAATTATACAGATTAAAGAAGTTTTCTTTTACAGAAGAATATTATATTGCATAGTTTGCCACATTTCCCTAAGTCTAATCAATTTTGTCATCTGTAAAATGAGGATTTTTTTTTTTAGGGTCAATTTGAACACAGAATGAATTATTCAACAGATATTTATCTTGGAGCTTATTGTTTGTCAGGCACTGTCTTATGTGTTTGAGATACATATAAAACATTAAAAACTATCAAATCAGTGTTTGATCAAGTCTAAGTGCTTGATACAACAAACAAAGGAAATGGTATTTGAAATGATTGTCATGAGAATAAAGCTGGATAAACAAGGAGTTCAAAACTCTAATGTATAGTGGTACAAAATGAAAGTGTAATACAATAGATGCCACATTTTAACTGTAATTTAGAAAGGTAATCAATGCCTACACCTGCTATTAAACATCTATTATATGCTCTTACCTGTGGTAGAGCAGGTGAATGATTTCCAAAATGACAGAGTTCTTGGTCTCAGGGGAGATAAGACATATGTACATGAAATAATCACTTAAAATATGTTTAGATTTGACAGTGCCAAATAAATGGCACACACAAAATTTTCTAAGAGTGAAGGGAAATGACACCACTGCCATCCAGCTGGGCTTTGTGGGAAAATCAACAGAGGAGGTATTTGAACTCAGCTTTTCATGTCAATAGTATTGGAAGCAGGCCTTTTGCTGGGCATAGACAATGAATACCAGTATTTTTTCCCATTAGAGCCACTGGTGAGATTGGACATCCTGATCCAGTGGAATGGGATGGTGTGGGAGCACGTGACTATTTTTCTGATGAATGAGTGGCAAGTGAAAGTGATGTGATGCTTCCAGGGTCAAGCATTTAATTGCCAATCTGTTTCCCTGAACTCTATCCTCTGCATGGCAACCTGTGATAGTCAAGATGGCTGCTTCCTTTGCTGTCTCTGGAATGTGGGCGATGAGGCCAGCCCCTCACACCATATATGTGCTGTTTGTGTAAAAATAAGTCCTTCTTGTTTTAAGTCACTGAGAGTTCAGGTTGTTTTGTTACTGCAGAGAATCCAGCCTCTTCTTACTTGTAGAAGAAAGAGCAGTAGAGAAAGCCACCTAGATTTGTGAACATAGAATCATAAGTAGGTCAACTCCTTCAAAATACTTAATTTTAAAAAGAAATAGATTCTAAAATAAGACAAGGAAGCCCAGATTGCAGAGAATTTTGCATGTCAGAGGAATCATCAGGGAATCTTTCAGGAGCCTAATACTGGTTTTGAGTAGTGGCTGGCTGTGAGAAGCTAATCTGATGAGTCACATGAAGGCAGTGGTCCATGAGCGCTGAAGAAAGAGATGCAGACAGAGTGAGCTTGTCAGGCTTTTGCAGGGTACAGATGGGATGTGAACCACTTCCCCAAAATGGGTGGGATTGCCCTCCTTTAAACCACACACTAGAAAGAAAACACAAAACACATGCTAATCTGGGGAGGATGAATAGAACCACCTCAAGGCATGTGAGCGATTGGTTTAATATTTTAGGCTCAAGAGAAAAGCTTTTGAACTCCTGATTTCACGTTCATCATTTTTGAGTAATGGTTCTTGTTAGCTCTGTAATAATGTCCTCTATTTTTAAAAGTGAATACTTGTAATAAAATTTTTATTGTAATTCAATGCTAACATGATTCTTCCTAACTAAGAATTATGCATGGTGGATTTAAGCAACCCCAGAAAATATTCAGGCTAAGAATTGACAAAGATAGGTTTGGTGAAAAAAAACACACTAAAGGATTAATGTTTTAGAGGGACATCTTAAGAAGATGCTGCTACTTATTCTGCCTTGTCTTCTACTTTGAAATTGCAAATGGGTAGTTTTCAGCTTCTAGTTGTTCCAAGAATCACCTAAAAGAAATGCAGCCTCTTTAAGTTCACCTCAAAGCTGATTCAGCAAGACTAGAAAGGAAGAGGTGTTCTGGACAAAATGTGGGTATCCCCTTCATTCATTTCTTGAATCCTAATTTCCAATCTAATGGCATATTGAGACATTGGCCAGTGAATGGGATTGGCAACTTTATAAAAAGGGCCCCAGAAACTCTCCTCTTCCACCACCAGAGGTCACACTGAGAAGACAGCCATCTTGAATTAGGAAGTGGCTTGCACCAGATACCAAATCAGCCAGCACATTGGTGCTGTGTGCTTTGCAACCTCCAGGTTTATGACAAAAAAATCCAGTGTCTGCAGTTTGAGTCACCCAGTTTGTGGTATTTTTTACATCAGTTCCAAAGGACCAATACATGGGGCCTGGGCACCCACCTATTTAGAAGCAGTTGAGGTCAGCAGTGCTGGGATCTATAGCTCTACACAGAGGGATCCTGTACTGACCTTGAACTTCCAGACTTGACCATGAACTCTGGAAAGGCAGAACTGCGTTTCACTTCGCTCAGTTTCCCTGCACTTATTGTAATTCTGCGCACAGATGAGGCCGAGCTCTGTAAGACTTACAGACACCGGCTTTGCTTGGACAGAGCTGAGTTTACATGCTGACTCTCAGATTTATTAGCTCTGGGACAGGGGCTGTAACCTCTCTAGACCTGGCTTGGTTCTCTGAACATTGGAGATAATGACACTTTCCTCCCTGAGGATTCAGGAGCTTATGTGAGGTTATGTTTCCGGAGAGCTTGGCACAGTGCCTGGGGCCAGGGATTTGGAGTGAGACCTTGGTCCCTATGATGATAGGGCAGCTGGCAGGAATGCTAAGGTTGGGATTCCTGTTCAAGGAACAAAGCCCAGCTAGAATCATAGCTCCTCTTGATTAAAAGCTGAGACTGCATTCAAAGCCCTGGAAGGCCAGTCAGAGAAACGCTGATCAGGAGGATGAGGTGTGACTTGGTAGCCATTCACTCCTCCAGGCTCGAGACACAAGTATAGCCTCATTTCACTGACTTACTTAGAAGGTTTGATAGCCCCTCCAGTCAGGTAAATGTGACTCCTTGTATTCCTAACCTGTATTGTCACCAGCTTTCTCCAACGAGGGAGAGAGATGAAGATGAACAAGAGAGGAGGAAGCTGGCTTAATTCCTCCCCTCACCAGGTACAGTAAGAGTGGGGTTGTTATCTCCTTGAATTATCATATCACTTTGCGAATGCTGATTCGCGGGCCTAACTTTGAATTGACTGTGTGCTGCTCTATGCTAAGATTTTTCATTATCGTCTCTCATTGACTCCACCAGAAACTCTGTGAGGTGGTTACTACTTGTACCATCATATAGAATGTAAGTTGGCTCAAACACATGTTGTCAAAGTAGGATTCTGTGAACAAACGGGAGGCCTTGTTAAGAATGGATTACTAGTTAGGTTGAAAAAGAGGGAAAATATGACTGGCCTTGAGATTGGGGGCTTTGCTTTTAGCATAGACCTGAGGTATATATAGGTTCTGGGGTGAGGAATGGGGAAATCCATTTTTCCTTTATCTAATGAAAAAACTGCCCCTGGAATAGAAAACAAAACAACAAAAATGTAGATGAACTGAGGTAATTTTTCTACTGTGCATTAGTCAAAAAATAGCTATGTACATTCAGGTTTTCCTGCGGCTTGATTATAGGGCTCTGGGCCTGGAACGATGCTCTGAGAGCTAATAACAGGGGTCATCGAAAACAAATCCTCAGAAGGTCTCCCTTGTTCACTGGGTCTGACTGGGACGAGGGGGAAAGAAACAGTGTTCTGTGTGAAGGAGCAACAGGCCCATAGACAATGTGAATCTTTCTCTTGCTAATGAAGTAAAATGAGCATTTTTACTGGTATAAAACCAACAGCAGAAATGAAAAGCCATTCTTGTTCCTTACCTCAGGGCTGCAAAAGAAACATCTATTCAGCATGTTTGCTAGGAAGTGATAAGGCACCATCAGGAGACCCTGCCCTGCCTGGCTCTGGCAGAGAGCATGAAGGAGAAATGGTCCTATTTTTAAAGGGCTTTTCTACTTCTGATAGGATTTGGGCCCTATTCCTAAATCATCTTTGAATCTGAATAGCAATTCTTTTTCTCCCACTTGGCTGGAACGTTAAAGAATCTTTGGAAAATGTTCAATAAATGTCTTGAGATCTATGTAAATGGGGAAAAATGCAGTTATTTGCAAAAAGAATATCAAAGAAAAGCTTAATATTATTCGACTTTTTCTATATTGGGAAGCCAATACATTTTTACAATGCACGTAGGTAGAATGGCTTCATAAACTAGAAAGTTCTGTCGCCGCAACGTAGCAGGTATTTGAGTCTGTTAAATGCATCATCCAAAAACATAAGACTCTGAAACCCTATTAAAGACAAATCAGGTAGCACAACTAGTAAACAACAAAGAGTGGGGTTTGAGAGAATGGAACCCTAGTTTTCTGGAAACTAGTTAACAAAAAAAGGTTTCCCTTATCTCGTTTGCAATAACTTTTCTGGTTTGCAAATGGCGCATAGCAGGAAGGGGCACCAGAGGGAGGAAGGAGGGGGAGGTATCCCCAAAAAACACTTACAGAGGTTGTGATCTAAACACCAAAATAAATTTTAAAAAAGACAAATCAGAAAGGTGAATGCCTATAAATAATAGCTCTTTGTGTCTACCATTTAACTCTTTCACCAACCCCCCAAAAAACCTTGTCTAAAATACAAAGAATATTAAGACTTGAGGTAGAAGAATGAAGCATGGAAGAACAAGTAATACCTGAGTCTCACGCCTAAGCCACAGTCTCACCAGCAAATTCAATTTACAGTAGATCAGAAAGAAGAGTCTCAGATGAAACTGAAGTAGTGGAGAGGGAGGTGGGGCTTAGCCAGAAAGTGCATGTCACTGAGGAGTGAGGCTGAAGTTCCCTGGGAGCTTGCCACTGAGTTGAAGTCAGGGTCTGAGGGAGAGCCAGGGACTCCACGTCCTTCCCCAAATTTTCTATTAATAGTAGAACTTCAGTCCCTTTCAAGGTCACCTTTGACTCTGCTCACTCAAAATTCATGGTATTCCGGTCTTGGATCTAATGAAAATCCAGGCTCCTTTCCTCCATCAGCCCACTTCACCAGGCACACAAGATGTTGGTTTGTACAGTAAACTTTACCAGTGGTTTGGGTGGCATGACAGAATCCCACAAAAATCAGTTTCATGGGACCGGGCACGGTGGTGTGCACCTTTAATCCCAGCCTAGGAAGGGAGGCTGAGATGAGAAATTGCTTGAGTCCATGGGTTCAAGACCCACCAGGGCAACATAGCGAGACCTAGTCTCAAAAAATAGCTGGGCATGGTGGCACAAGCCTGTAATCCCTGCTACCTGGGAGGCTGAGGCTGGGGATCTCTTGTGTCTGTGGTACCCTGCGCAAAGTGAGCCTGCAGTTCCCCAGGCAACATAGCGAGACTTACTGTCAAAAAAAATTTTGGTTTAATGGCTAATATGCATCAGCTCTGCCTCTCTCGTTTTCAGTTACTCTGACACCAGAAACTTCTCTCTGGTTGCTATTTCCCCACATGTTTCCACCATGATGCTTGACCCATCATCCCCTTTCTCTCTTATGAAGCCTCTCTCCTTCCTTCTTCTCTCTACTTGCTACTCCAAATTCAAGTTGGATTGTTCTAGAAAATATCTGAGTTCTTTCTTTATCTGGCCCATCCCTCCATGCTAAGTAGAGAGCTTCTTCTATATAAAACACCATGCTGGTGTACATATGTCACTAAGCCTAAACAGTTCTCCTCTAAGGACGAATTCTAAAGTTGACTCTTAAAATAACCTTTTTCCTCTTTGCTGGCATATGAGGACAGTGAAGTTCTACACAGAGGGACAGTTTGTCTGCTAACAATTTCTAGCTTGTTAACCATGGCATTCTATTCTTCCAGCTTTGAGATATCGGTTCCTCTAACTATTAGGTGAAGCTCTGCTCATTATAGCTCTGTCACCCAATCATGGTATAATTCTAATTCCAATTACAATGTATGGGCATTTTGCCAAGGTCACCAAGCAATGCCAGCTGGGTGTCCCACAATTTAATTCTGTCCTGACACTACCCAACTGGAGGAAGTGTTCGATCCCAGAGGTTGAGGACTCAGTCCTACAAGACTCCCATCTCTCCACCCCAGCACCTACTTCAGATACCGCTGCTAAGCATTCGTGTCACTCATGCTCCTGACCAGTGGCTGGAGATTGGAGATTCCAATGGTCTTCTCCTTGGGTTCACTTTATTTCCTAAAGTGACCCACAGATCTCAGAAATATTTACTTACCAGTTCCTGACGTATTACAGATGCATAAAACTCAGAAACAGTCAGCTGGAAGACCAGGAGGCAAGGAACTTCCATTACCTTTCTAGGAAAACCATTTTTCCCACATCTCCTTGTGTTCATCAACCAAGCATCACCCTGAACCTAGTCCTTTAGATTTTATGGAGGGTCCGTTACCTGGGCATGATTGCTGGGCATTGGTGACTGAACCCACCTCTAGTCTTGCCCCCTCCCTGGAGTTCCAACCTTCTAATCACATGACTGGTTGGGCAACCATCCCTTCTCCTGAGGTGCTTCCCAAAGAGTCACCTCATTCACATCATGAATGCTTTCTTTATATTTTCACCACTTAGGCAGTTGCTAGAGTTTTAGGAGCTCCATGCCAGCAATCAGGATGAAGACCACATATTTATTCCTTATTGAAAATCGCAATATCACAAATGGTGTCTTTTCTCTCTCAGAATATGAGGAATTGTTGTGTTATTAAAAAACAAAGAGGGAGGAAGCAGAGTGGATTCTGGTGGAGGATAGAGGATGACACAGTCGTAGGTTCATTAAAGTGCTGCTACCTGTATGAGAGTCATCCTAATTCACTTCAAGAAGCTAGTAAATTTCTTTTAAGCATGCATGCATGCACGCACACACACGTGCACACATGCACACACACATGCACGTGTACCTCTTAAGCATTGGTAATGGCCAAGTGAGACATACTGAATCCTGACTTTGGGTTGCTGGAAGGTTCCATGCTTTCCAGGACTCCAGCAGATAAGAAGCTGAAGGAATCAGGTGCGCTAGTGTCAGCCTCCTGTGACAAGTCTTAGGATCCGGCCCATCACAGGGGCTGCTTCCCATCCCTCTTCTAGATCATATCCTTCAAGACCAGCTCCACCCACTCTCTAATGTCTTCTGCTCTCCCAGAGCACTCAGCTCCATCCAGGGCCATTGCTTCGGAGGGGAGCTGAGTGGTAGGACAAATTTTGCAGTTAATTCCCAAAGAACAGGCATGCAAGTGCAGGTTTACCTGCCTCAGAGCTATCCTAGGATCAAAAAAAGGGGAATGAAAGCAAAAGTAGGAAGGATAATGTTCAAAAAACTGGAAAAGGGCATGACATGAGTTCTGCCCTGCCGGAGGAGAATCTATCCACTTTGATGTCATTTGCACTGAATGTCAGGCTGGTAGAATGCATTCATGGGCATCTCTTTCTTGAGACGTCGACACTCCATCCACACACTCCGTCTTGTCCTCACTCTCCAGATAGAAACAGGACCCCTGAACTAAAGTCTCTATTGGGTGCTGCTTCTGATCTTTTTATTATTCAATGAATAAAGTAGTATTTCTTAGTCACCCAGAATGAGTGTCCCACCATGCAAACTAGAAAGATGAAAGCATATTTTAACTAAATTAATATATATATATATATTTCACATCTTTGCATTCCCCAGGGATCACCCACTGCCTTCCCTCCCTGACTACTCCCTCCCCTAACCCCCTCCCCCCCCCTCCCACTCCTAGTTGTGTACTTTGGTTTGGTTGTTAGCTTGTTTTGACTTTTCCTCCTGGCTTTTTGCTTGATTTTCCTATATCCCATATATTAGTAAAGCCATTTGGTTTCTGTCTTGTACTTTCTGACTTGTTTCTGCTAATATGATTTCTTCTGGGTACATCCATGTTATCATAAATTCATCAAATTTGTCATTTTTAATTGATGAGTAATATTCCATTGTGTATATAGACCACAACTTTTTCATCTAATCATCTGTCTTGGGGGCATTTGGGTTGTTTCTCTGTCCTTGCAATTATAAATAGTGCTGCAGTAAACATCAGGGTTCAGGTGATCTTTGTATAAGGATTGAGGTCTCCTTTAGGTAGATTCCCGGAAGAGCAATTGCTGGGTCAAATGGTACTTCCATTTTCATTAGTTTGAGGGTCCTCCACACAGCTGAAAGCATATTTCCTTCTTTCTCCTCAGTTTACTTTTCTCTCCGTGATGGTCTCCCCTTCCCTCTGTCAGACTTTCATAACAGACATTCTATCTTCAATAGATCATCAGCTTCTGATCTTGCTTGGAGCATAATTCTAAAAATGAAAAATTAAAAAAAATAAACAATAGGCATTCTATGACTGTGTAAACATTCCCAGTTGTTGTGAATGAACACATGTACACATGCAAAAGAAAGGGTACACGGTTTGCCTGAACCCAGCCGAAATTGAAGTGGATCCTCCTTTCATACATTTGTTAATGTCCTTAAAATAGTGCCACATTTTGACTTCTTCCTATCTACTTGTGACTTTTGGTTTTTTTTTTCTTTATTTTTCTTGGACTCACTAATTGTTTTTATCTTACAGAGGGCAAATGCCATTCCTCTTCATCGTTATGCTCTAAAGCACCCAGTCGATGAATGCCAGGATTAATTAAAAGGAAGCCAGTCTCCTCCCACTGATTTTTCTAGGAGATCCCAAACTGGGCTCTCGACACCTTTAATCCCAGGGCCACAGAGCCCACTTCTTTTTCATGGACTCCTTCTGATCTTGGGATGTTTTCCTGAGAATTTTCTTTGACCACAGAGAGTGGAGAGGAGGTAAATGTTGTAAGCATTTCGATGTTTTACTTTACTTACTCCTTTGATTGATAATTTGACTAAGTAGAAAATTCAATACAGGCAGTCAGCATCCCTCAGAAGTTTGAAGTCACAGATCCAATGTTTTACAGCTCTGATAAGAAAATTGTTGACAACTGGATTTTTATTCCATGTTGTCTGAACTCTGTTTTAGGGTCCTCCTCTCCAGAAACTTCTAGGATCTTCTCTTTTTCTTTGGAGTTCTAAAATGCCACTCATACTCCTTGCATTGCACAAACCATTTACTGTTTTAATTTGAACATTCATGAGATTTTTTTCATATATAGAGAAAATTCTTTGTTCACTGTTTCTTTGTCTCCCCCTATGTTTTCATATTTTCCTTTGCTCTCTATTAGCAGTTCCTTTTCATTAAGATGGGCATGAGCTATATATTCTCCATCCTTTGACTCTTAATGTTGCTGCTCACATTTTCCACCTCTGCCCACTCCCATCACATCTGGACAGTTTCTTGGCTCCTATCCTCAATCCCACCTATTGATTGATTTTTTTTCACCCTCGACATATTATTTGAGCATGAATTAATTCCATAGAACTCTGTCTTGTTCTTTTCTAAATCTGCAATAACTTAGTTTGGTCATAATAATATTTTAAAAGATCTTATTTCATAAATTGCCTATTTCTTCCAGACAGGTAATCTGTGCATTTATTTTTTCCCTTGAGTGTTCAGTGATCCTTATTTACTCATATTTATAAGATAAATCCACGCTTACTAATGTGAGTAGCTAGTGCAGGTTTCCTCTACCTACATTCAAGTCTCCCTAAGCAGCAGTTTTCAGGGTTGCTGAAGCAACACAATCTGGGTGACTTAAACAATGGAAATAGATTCCTTCACACTTCTGAAAGGTTAAAGTCCCAAAACAAGCTGTTGGCAGGGTTGGTCACTCCTGAGGCCTTGAGAGACGGTTCCTTCTTGGCTGCTGGGAACTCAGAAACTTTCTGGTCTGTAATGGGCCCCTTCTCCCTCTCTCCCCCCCCATCTTCCCTTTCCATACATTCTCTGTATCCAATTCCCCTCTTTTCAAGGACACCAGCCAGAATGGACTAGCACCTACACTGATGACCTCTTCTTAGCTTATCTACAAAATCCCTCCTAAATAGGTCACAGTCCTTGGTCCTCAGGGGGTTGGGACTTCAGTATCTTTGGGGGGGGGGAAGAGCAAAATTTACCCCATAGCACCTCTCCATGGTAGGTCAGTGATGGGTTTTGTGTTGACTAGTGGAAACCACCAGTTGGACTGGTAAATTCTAATTTGAGAAAGACTCTCCCTCCAAAACCTCATACCCACCCCTGCCCAGCATGAATTATTTCAGCTTCAGAGGGCAGGTTTTAGCATGGTCAGATGCATACTACAAGATGCTTGATGAGAGAGAACAGGGTGTGTGTGTGGGGGGGGTACCCTTATTTTTGGTAAGCACTCAACTTTGCAATTGTGGTCAGTTGAGGCTACTACAACAAGAGATCATCAATTGGGTGGCTTAGCAGGAATTTGTTTCTCAGAATTCTGAAGGCTGTCACTTTCAAGATTAGGATGCCAGCAAATTGGGTGTCTCTTGGGGACCTCTTTCTAGTTTGCAGGTCCTGTCACCCCATATCCCTATTTGACATGGAGAGAGCTCTGCATGCTTTTTCATATGAGGATAATAGTGCCATCTCGGAGACTCCAACCTTGGGACCTCATCTTGTCATAACACCCATCGGAAGCCCCCCACTAACATGAAAGGGTTGGGTTTCAGCATCTGAACTGTAGGGGTCCCAGAGTGAACTCTGTAACATTTTCTGCTTAGCAGTGGGAAATTCCTTCTCTTTATGACCTTGAGTTATTTTAAGCACACAGAGCAGAATGTATTTCAAAAAATGTACGCTTAAGCTTCACTAGATGTGCTTTGACCAAAACCAAAATATCCTGGGATCGGCTCCGGATCTGGGTATTGCTACCTGTGCAGCATTTGATCCTCATCCCATCAAAGTCCACCTCAGTCCTGGCTGCCCTTCCGGAAGGCAGCTCTGTGTCACTACTGTAATCCCAACGAACTTCAGTCCCAGGTCATGGCCGAGAAAATGTCCCAGAATGGTCCAGAAGGGAGTCGGCATCCTGAGAGCGTATATGAATGAAAGTATTCTGGAATAGGCGGGAGAAAAGCCAAACATAATTCCCCAGTGTTGACAAGGATGGATTGAAGTGAAGTCTGGGTTAGAGCAAAGAGAAATGCTGCTCCCTAGGAGGTCATCTCTGAACTTCTAAAAAGCAGTGGTTAAGGCAAAGAAGAGGTTTGACTGCTATTTAAGTCAGGGATTAAACTTGGGGAACCTGCCGGGCTTGGTGGCATGTGCCTGTAATCCAAGCGCTGGGAGGCAAGAGGCCAGGGATCTCTTGAGTTCGTGGGTTCGAGACTAGCCTGGACAACATAGCGAGACCTGGTCTCAACAAACAAACAAATAAATAATAAACTTGGGGAACCAATAAGTCTAAAAAAACATACAATAAAAATCTTTCCCAGCCCCATCAATATGTATCAGGGGTGTCTGCCAAGCCAGGCAGGATGTCAGAAGGGAGAACTCAACTTTTCCAGAAAACATCCCTTGAAGGGCTGATTCTGCAAGAGAACTGGGTCTTCCTAGACCGGGCGTAGTTCCTGGGAAGTCTTCATTTCAAGCCGTGAATGAATATGGGAGCAGGACGTGTAGAAACTCTGATTGGAGGAGCAGACACACTGTCTGAGTGGATGTTCCCTTCTTCACCCCCTCCTTGGGAGAGCCAGAAGGAGCAGGTTCACACCCCCAAATGCTGGGTATACCCTGCACGCCCTCTGCCTTCCCTTTCCCTGCATGGTTTGCCCATTAGACTACTGTAGGGCAGGCAACCATCACAAAGCTGCTTCCTGCTGGAGTTCAGAGCCTCTCGCTGGGTTTGTCCAAGGCAATTCAAATATCTTAACTGATGTGACAGAAAGTTTGTGGAGCACTTCTTGTTCCCAAGTTTTCCCTGCAGTCGGGGTGCATCTGTTCCCATGAACCAAGACCTTCTACTCTGCCCACCCACTGCACCCAAGATTGTGCCAACCTGATCGTCTGGCTTCAAGTGAAAATTAAACACCCTCTTTCTTGCAGGAGTCTTTGGGTGCAGGCTGTAAACACCATCAATACCATCAAGTTCTCAGCATGCATTGAGCACCTGTAGAACTAATGACCCGTCCATGTCCTACAGCTCAGAAAGGGTCACCGCCTGTTAATGTGCACGTGCCAGAACCCTGGCTGTTTGGGGGGTGCATCTGTGGCAGGCGGAGGCAAACAGCCTTTGATGTCCTTAGGAAGCCAAGGTATCCGCTCTATACATGGCACGTCCACTTCTGTTTTAACCTTTGAGGAAATCTGCAATGTTGGGATTTTTATGCTACAGGAGGCACAGGAAATCACAGGTGCACCTCATTTTGGTTTCGACTTACAATCACCGTGGATCTCTGGAATTTTCATAGGAAATTCTCCCCTTAACTTGAGTGTCAAGTGTCAGAAGCCTGCAGCTTGTCTCTGCAATGTACATTGAATAGGTGATATTGATTTGGCGAAATTAATTACTAGAAAAGCAACTTGCTGTGCTTCCTGAGCGTTGAGAAAGATTTGAGAGCCCCCTTGTGGTTCCAATAAGCCTAAACCGAAAAGCTTTCAACTAATTTTTCTGTTGCTGGTTTTCCATTGTTTCTCTTTTTGGTTGCATTTGCATGCTTACTCAAAGGTTTTATTTTATTTTTCATTTTATATTAGCATCAACATCATTTCAGTGTAGGATTCAGGTAGAAGCAATGTCAGTTTTAGGACAGGCTACTTTTATATTATTATCAAACTCAGACTTTTTAGCACTAAGAGAAATAATAAAGCACAGTTAGGGAAGCTCACAAAGCAGGGACCACGGTTGCATTATTCTGTTTCATCTGGATGTCTTGCCTTATTTCTATCCACGCACTGATAGCACAGAGCCAGGCTCACCTCTAGCCCCCAGCTACCTCTATATGGAACAAATCTGATTATTTCCTCAGATTTACATAAAGCAGAGAAAAGTGGGGGAAGTAAGTGTCCTCATTTCAGTGTTTTAAGGCTCTAAGAAATGCATGCTGAAAGCGACCCAGGCTTCAATCGTGCCTGGAGAAAAATATTCACACCATCAGTTCACTTCTGGGCTTGAGCAAAAAGCAAGGGTGCACTGAAGGTGAAGTTTAGACAGAACGAATTGATTTTTTCTGGGAGTTTTGAATTCTCATGCATGTATTTTTCTAAATTTCTATCACTGCTTTATTAATTAGGCAGAATTACAGCAATGCTTGAGACCCTGAATAGCAGGAAAATCCTGTTGAGGGTCCAGGCAGTCAGCTGGGCTTCTGGAAGGAGCTCAGGCTATTATCGATAATAAGTGGATTGTAGAGAGACCCTGACGAAGGCTCCATATGACTTCGGGCATAATCTGGTTTCCCCTGGATTCATTTGTGCGATGTCATGGGCACTTAGTCAGAAGTGAGTCACTAGCGTGGCCTGTTGTTCCTTGCACAGAGGAAAACACCACCTATGTGAGTGTAAGCAAAGAAGGGAAGGGAAAATCTAGGCAAAATCCCTGTTGTTTGGACCAAGATAGAACATAGGAAGGTCAGGTGTGATGCCTGAACTGTATCCCCACCCCCACCCCCCAGCCCTCCCCTGGGTACACAGGTGGGGAGTGAGACTGAGACTATGAGGTGAGGTCATTCTGACCAGGGTGAGGCACCAAAATTTTGATCAGGGTGAGGTAATTCTGACCAAATGAGTCCAAAGGGCTGCAGAAAATTCCTTTCTTGGTCTTTAAAAATAGGTGACCTTCAAAGAGATGTGGTCTATGTCCACAGTGGAATATTATTCTTCAATTAAAAAAGACTTCTGTCGTTTGCAGCAACATGAATGGAGCTAGAAGGAATTATGTTGGCAGAAATAAGCCAGAAAGAAAAAGAGAAATACTGGATGGTCTCACTTTTATGAGGGATATGGGGAAAACAAACAAACAAATGGACAAAAATAATTGAAAACTGTCAACAAGGCTGAGGCATGGAGTAGGGGAGGGGGAGGGAGTAGAGTTGGGGAGGGATGGGCACAAGAGATTAAGGTGGTTCAAAGGTGATAGGGTGGTGGAAGAACCTCGGCGTAGACAATGATGTAAAAAATATATATATAAAAAATTAAAAAAACTAATTATAGAAGAATTCATGGTCAAAATATGCTCATAACAAATAACTTTAAGGAGGAAAACTTTAAGGATGGGGACTACATCCGAGGGGGGAAATCAGATACTGTCCCAAAATGAACGGCTGTGTAAGAAAATAAATACAAAAATTTAAAAATAAGATGCCTAAAAAGCTACTAAGCTATTAAGATACTGTGTCCTAAGAACTCAGGCTCTGTCTTTAAAAAAAAGTCCCACTGCCCAAAAATAATTTGAGCATCAGTATGGACCATGACTGCAGTGCATTGAATGCATGAAATAAGCTTGGATTCATGAATTCGTAATGATTTAAAAGCGAACAAGCTCCATGATCAAAAAGCCCTTGAAGGAGTTCCAGGCAGGTAACCTATAGTTTTGAAAACTAGTAAATGAGTCAACATTCCCTTCTCGTTCCTGTCTGGACTATCCCTCAGGGCATCAAATTATTGACAAGAAAGTTCTCTTGAGAGAAGCGTTGAGCTAATAAATGACAAAATGATTGGCTTAGAATATAGGCATGTTTGCAACTCTCCAGTGAATGATCACCAGTGACTGTTGGTATCCCAGATACAGACCATCAGACATGGTGGTGTCCCACACCAAAGCCTGCAGCACTACTGAAGAAGAAGAGCTTATTGCTTCAGAGTGATTCCCCACCACACACACACATACACACACACACACATACCATGCACACACACAATTTTAACTATTAGCCTAAATGTGTCCATGGTATTTCTAACTAGTTCTTCTGGGTCCTCATTTCCACTAAGGTCCAAAGGAAAAAATGAGCTAGTATGCAAGATCAGTGAAACCTCCAAACTGTGGAATAATGTGTTAATTTTATGATTTCTTTGCAGCTCTTAACAACATTAGAGCAAAATAGGATGTCTGGGGTTATCAAAAGATGAATAGAGATAGGTCACCTCCTGAGGGTGGTCAGCTCCATCTTGGGCTCCACTGTGGACCAAAAATGCAGCCTAGTGCTCAGCCTGAAATAAATAATCAACAAATAATTTAAAATCATCGAGTTCATGAAGACAGTAGCTAAGGGAGAAAAGTAGAGGCCCCAGACGCATGGCTGTGGAGTTGTTTCACCCCACAAATGGCCTTTCTTATTGTTAAGCATAGGTGTCCGCATTTGTAAAATTCTACCTCTGGTAGAATTTTGTGGAGAGAATAAAATGAAATAAGGGTTAAGGAAGGTGCTTTGAAAACTGTCAGCATGTTACGCAAATATAAAAGCACTCTTAGCTTTTATATTTAAAATATTGTATAAGATTGAAAATTGTGTGCTATTTCATTGGGTTGAAGTGGTTCCTGAGACTCAGATGTTCAGAGTGGTAGGGAGGTTGTTGAAGTAGAGAGTGTGCACTTATGTTAAGAGTCTGCTGTTTTGCAGCTACTGCAGGAGACTTGAACAGCATTATTTGATTCAGTAATTCCCCCCATTCTATGATGGGTGCATATACTCTGACTATTTAGAAAAGGCAAGTAAGGCATCCAGAATTTAGATGAATTTAACCAAGTTGTACATAACATAGATAGACCAGAAGTTGGAACACAGATCTTTTTGTCATCAAGCCTTTTCTTTCCCCTACTGCACCTCAAGTGAGTTTCCAGTGTGCTCACAATTTGCAACCATACTCTGTCCAAATGAGTACAGCTTGACTTTGTATGTTGCTTGAATCTTCTCTTCCTGAATAAAAACTTTGGAACCACCAACTTCAAGACAGATCTTATAGCCTTTGAACACATTTCTAGATGCTTCTTGAAAGACAGGAACACTATCGTCTTGCTTTGGCTTTATCTGAATTCTCTGGCATAGCTATTTCTAACCATCCTTGATTGTCCTGAGATTACTACAACTTTTGGCTTCTAGGTTCCTTGCCACTGCAATAATTCTTCCCTGTTTCTAAGGCTCCTTCCTCAAGTCTAAATTTGAAAATTGGTTTTGTACGGAGTTCAGAAAAACTGTTCCATGATGTCTTCTAAGTTGAAAATGATCTAGAAGATGTTATGACCATACACACTGTAGGTTGAGATGAAGCAGATGCTCTGGTCCTTCTTACATCCCTGATTCCCCCCTTACCCCCCTCCCGATTTCCTGCTGCCTCCCCTCCAAGTGATCACAAGTCTCTCACTGTGAAATAACCATGTTGCTTCCTGAGCTTTGAGAACAGCCAAGCCTAGACTAGGACTTCCCGCAGCAGGAAGTCACAAACTGCATGGCTGAGACATTCTGTCACTTCCAAGATGCAGGAAGAGTTGTCAGAATTCTCATCATTGTGAAACCATGAGCATCCCCTAAAAGCCTGTGTCATGACTCAGAGTGTTTTTGATGACTCAGTGGGTCAATTCAAATTCAGCAGTTGGAACTAGATGTGGAAACAGTGTGTACTCAGTAAATTTTATTCAATGCATTTCTATGTTGGCCATCATGGATCTTGCATTAGCATCAACCTTCATTTCACATGAAACTTTTTGAATTAGCTTGCTGCTTACACATTGTCTAGGTGATGACTTTCCAGACCCCAGACCCTTCTTTGAGAAGAACTGGAATCACATGGAGATCCTCAGGCATTATCTTTAATATGCCAAAATAATTACCCAGTTTAGAAATCTTTTTTTTTCGATTCTCTGTAATGTTTAAGAGAAATCTGTATCAAAAGTGTTAAAAAAATAGACCCAAATATTGGAATACACGCCTCGCTCTTATATATTTTGATTTATTTCTTTTGCTTTCCAAATGAGCTAGGGCAAAACAATTGCAGAGAGACACCTCGTGGCTCCCATCCTGTGTGTTTTCTCACATTCCCTAAAATCGTGCCAGAAAAATTAGCTAAGAAAGGAGCCCCGCTGAACACGAAGGGCCTGATAAGGCAATCGGAGTGTACGATCTGGTGTTCGGCTCTGCCTGAGTGGGATTAGAGCTTCAAGGGAGACCGAATGAGCCCTTATCTGACTCTGGGGCGGCTCCAGGCTTCAGGCGGATGCCCACATGCATACGCTGCAGATCTGCGGAGCAGAGAGCCGGAGATGTCCTCATGCCCAAATCCCAGAGAAGCGGCGCCAAGCGGGGGCTTCTGAACCAAATAATCACAGATACCCTGAATAATGCATGAGCGCAGGACCCTCCCGGCACATTTGCAACTGAACAGGGAGAAACTGTACTCACTGAGATAGCAACAGCCACCCCTGGAACATGCATTCCCTGAAATTTATTCTCGCAGCAGCCACTGGGGGGAAAGTGAAAGCAAAAAGGACAACCGCCCAAAAATCATGCCATTTTCATTAGTCTGGGTCTCAAGATTCCATGTCAATAGAAAACAGCAGTGGGACGGGATTTAACATGGCATCCTGGTGATAAACGCTGCCTCTTCCTCCAGGACATGGAGAGATCCTCAGGAAGACTCTTAGGTCAGGCTTTCCTTGGGCTGGCTGTATGGCATGTGTGGCCTCTATGATTACAGCTAGTGACGCCTAGACGTGTCTTTCAGGAAAGGTACAGCAGATCATCGGAGAAGGGACCTTGTATTTTCTAACCCAGGTGTCACCTCTGATGGAGCTGCAGTGCAGAGAAGTGGAATTTGATTCCATAAATGTTGACTCTAATTTGACATTCCAGCTGCTCATTAAGGATAAAACACACAAGCTCTGGAGGAAGGATGTTACCTCCCTGCAATATCACAAACTCTACCCTGACTGTCGTTGACTGACTTTCGTGGACTCCTGGCCCTGGCTGGGCACCTTCCTGGCCCAACTGGATCGTGGTGGGATGATAGGGGGCGGGGATCTGTTTCCTGGCCCCCTTTTTGCTTCTGTTTCCCTGTGGCCTTGTCACCTGTTGCCTGATGACTGCTGGTCTCAGGGAATGGCCCTGTTCACTCCTATGCTGACTCTGATGGGCTCTGTTTTGGCATTTTGACAATGATGTGGAAGTAATTCTCTGAACCAGAAATTCTACTCTTAGCCATTGGTTCTCTGCACAAATATTTATGAAGTAGGATGTTCATCAGACTGTTGTTTAAAATAACATTAACATGATTATATAATATTAACATGTTATAATATTAACATGTTATAGACAATAACATGTTAATATTTGTTATACATAACATGTATAATAGACATACATTATCATTGTATTAGTATAATGTAATATTTATATATCATTTATATATAATTATAGTCTCATTATAATATATAATATAATTGATGATATAGTAACATAATAGAATCAAACTAACTGGCCAAAAACTGGGAGATCAAGGTATTATGGTACATCATAATTGTAATATTATGTTCTTATGGAAGACTGTTACATAAAATGGTAAAATGATCACCCTGTATTTTTAAGTTCAAAATTCAGGCTAAAATATAATGTACATTATGATCGCAAATCAGTAAAAGAACATAGATTTTATATGAAACAGGTTCTAGTTGAGCGATTATGGATAATTTTTCTTTCCTTATTTTTTACCCTTCTGCACTGCTCATATTTTCAATAGCAAGAATGCCTTGCTTTTATAACTGGTGGCTTGGGAACCATCAAGAATTAAAAATAAAAGTAAAGACCAGATACATCCCAGGCTCCCTTTCAAGTTATCAGATGAACAGGTCAAGAGATTCCTTCTAGCATCATCCATGTTGCTGCAGATGACATAAGTTTGTCTTCTTTGATTGATGAATAATTCTCCATTGTGTACATAGACCACAACTGTCTGACCTACTACTCAACTGTTTCGGGACATTTGGGTTGTTTCCATATCCTGGCTATTGGAAATAGTGCTGCAGTAGACATCCAGAAAGGGAAGGAAAAATACTGGATGGTCTCACTAATATGAGGGATAGAGGGAAAACAAACAAACAGTGATCAAAATAAATTTAAAACTGTCAACAGAACTGAAGTGTAAAGCAAGAGAGGGGAGGAGGTTAAACTCGGGGGAGGGATGAACATAAAAGGTTAAGATGGTTCACGGGTGATAAGGTGGAGGGAGAACCTCAGGGTAGACGATGGATGGATGGATGGATGGATGGATGGATGGATGGATGGATGGATGGATGGATGGATGGATGGATGGATGGATGGGTGGATGGATATGTGCAATCAACTAAAAAATAAAATTTAAAAAAAGTGAAAATGTACCCAACTCCTAGTTACACCAGGAAGAAAAGTTCTCTCAATGAAGAATTTTGCCTTTAAATAAAAACAAAACAAAACAGGTCAAGAGAAAGGTTGCAGAGCCTCCCCCTTCCTGAGGGGGCGCTGTGGGCCTCTCTAGTATTCCAATAGAAGTCTCCATTTCTGGGCAGTAAGAAAATATCTTGCGGAGAGGGTCAGGCTGTTTTCTAAGCCACCTGGATGTCATGGCATCCGGGTGTCATGAGCATGGTGGGCAGAGCTTCTGTGTGAGGTGAGAAAACCACCTGCTCCCATCCCTGGTCCTACCACGCGAGGCATCCCACGCTGATCGCTCCAATACACACTGATGTTGCCTCCTGAAATTCCTTCTCTCCACACTAACCATCACTCCACTTGCTCATTTGCTTAGAACCTCGCTCTTGAATGCTTCCATTCGTTTTCAAGGCTGGGGTAAAGGCTTCCCATCGCTGTGTCAGAGGGCAGTGCGGTGGCTAAGCAACCTGTGCACCCTGTGGGTGCGGTGCAATGGGGGGCGCCACCCAGCCAGTGGGGGAAAGGCGCTGTGAGCTCAGGGCTGCAAAGAAAATCAAGCAGTTATTCTGCTCTGGCCTGGAACAGCACAGAGCACCAGGGAGAAGGGGCCGAGGGTCACCTTTCAGAAATGCAGGCTCCAGCTTCTGTTAGGGTGCACCGGGTGTGTGCAGGGGGTGCTGGAACTTTGGGAGGTGCTCTTGCCCATCATATGCCCTCACATGCTTTATGAGAGCTGAGCAATGGCGCATTGGCCATTGCTAACATGTGGGCTAACTCGGTCCAACGATAGGGGTCCCCAGAAGGCCCCAGAGGGCTCCCTATATGTCCCACCATAGATTACCCTAGAGGTTCCCCCTTAGAGATCCCCATAGGTGTCCCCATTGCATGGGACCATATGGCCCCATATAGGGATACCCATAGGTCCCACCATAGGTTCCCCTATAGATTCCCCCATAGGGACCCACATAGGGATCCACATAGTCTGATGAGACATGGGCCAAAGTTAGGTTGATAATAATACCCAAGCTAAAGCTCACCCAGTGCACATCACGTGTCCAGCACTTGTAATATGGACTCGTTCATCTTAGGATGAGGCGTCGATGAGAAGCTCCCATTTTCGTCTTTATTACATGGTGGACGAGTTGGAGGTCCAGAGAGATCCAGCTGCTTACGCAGGATCAAAAAGCTGGAAGGCAAAATGCCATGCAGGCCTCCTGGCTCAGAAACCGCTCAAGTAAAAGAGAAAGAGACAGCAAGCCCCTGCAAACACTGACTATGGGTAGGTTCCGGCAACCCGTGCTCTGGTCTGGGGATCTCTGCACACCATAGGTTCTCCTGTAGATTCCCCCAAGGGCTAAGAAAAGAAAATGTGAGAAGCCCAGTTTGGAGCAAAGGGAGCAGCGCCTTCCTGGTGGATGTGGTGGGGGTGACTGGAGGTCTTTCTCCTTGGGCTGCTTGTGATGAACGCGTGCAACTGAGGAGTGTGCAGAGATTCATTTTGTTGCTTGACTTTATGAGGGCTTAGTTGATGGTGGAAGGAATAAGATTTATGAAACCTCCCCGGTGAGCTTTGTGCTTTATCAGGCTTTTTTCCACGTGCCTGTGGGTTGGATAGGTGAGTCACAGCCTCCTGTGAGTATCTTTTCAATCACCACAGAGAGACCCCCAACGCTTGGGTTCCTGGTCTTCTGGTTTGGTGAGCACACTAATGTTGCAGAATAGAAAGACGCACCCCCGCAAGGGAAGAGAGGGAGGAGAGAAAGACTGACAGAAGCAACCAGCAGGGAAGTGGGAGAATAATGACAACGGGCACATGATAATTCATGTGGGTTCCTGATTCTCATCTTGCCCACCATGCTGGGTTCTTCCCTGCTGGCCTCTCGCCCTGGCTGTAGAGGGCTCTCCCAGCATCTCCCTGTACGTCTATCCAGCTGCAGCATTGTGGCCAAAGGAATCTTCCGAAGCCAGCGTCTCCACAGCTGCATTCAGAAGCCAAGCGCATTCAGCCTCAGCATCCTGTCTTTTCATGGCCTTTTCCCATCCGTTCATTTCAGAAACTGTTGAAGTTTCTGGTCCAATTTTCCATGTTTTCCCAGCATATTTTCCACCTGTCCTTCAATATTCTGTTAGGTATCCTTTGTCCACTCCTTACCTCCATTACTTGCTAATGAAAGCTTTTCTAAGCCATGATACTGGAGGGCATTTTATTTGTTCTGTATGCTCTCCACAGTACCTGAAGCAACTCCTTATCCATCACAGTCTGCCCATGAGCACATGTCAGACAAACAACTTACTAATTAAGGGACTAAGTAATTTTACAATAAAGCACTTAGTGAAACACACGTTCTTGAAATAGTGCAGAAGAGAGGAAGGAAGTGAACCATTTAAAAAAAAAAAGAAAGAAACCTTCATCACTTCTAATTACCTGTTGCGGCAAATCTGCTTTTACCCAAGTCTCTCTCGACCGTGTCCTTGGCATATTAACTGTCACAATCAAATGATGGACACAGTGGAAGATTATGAATCATATTTTATTGCTTTTTTTTTTTTTTACAGTTTTTAGCCATTCAAAAATAACTTGAGACTCAGTTTTAGTGAGGAAAATAAAGGCATATTTATCAAGGGCAATATTAACTTTGGCCATTAAAGCATATTTCTTTCATCCAGCAATTGTTTCTTTCACACTGTGTGGTTTAGTGACCATCTGCTGTGAACAGGATGTCTTTGCATGAGGTGCTGGGGGTCTGCAGGCCTAAGGTTAACTGGTTATCAAAAAGGAAATTAAAGGATAGATGTGACCAGGGCTTTCTCATGCCAGTTCAACATGTGGCAAGTGATTAAAAAATAATCTCTAAAAGAACATTCAGGGGAGGTGAATACAAGGCTTGAGCGGGCCAGAAAAGGAGCAGGATGCAAAATAGCATAGAAATAGCGAAGACTGAGGGAAAGCAACAATGCCTTTGTGTGCACTTCGAATTTTTTAATTTGTCACCTTACAGTAGCACCATGTGCTCGGTGGTTCTAAAGCAACCCTGGAAAAATGCGCCCTGTGTCTCTGAACTTTAATAAGCTGTGATGGCCCATATGATAATTATCTGTTGAAATGATCATCGAGCTAACCAAGTCAGCCTGCTCCCTAATCTTCCTGAGTACGTAAGTGTTTGCCATCATTACCCTGGGGCCACAAGAATGGCATTTCTAAAGAGCTGCAATTGCTTTCTAGACACTCTTAAATGAATTCGCCCAAGCTCTCAATGAAGTTGGTGGCAAGTGGAAGACCCGCTGACAGCGCGCTGTCACCCAGACAAACAAAGTTATCAGTCTCGGGGACTGTTGTCGCACCAGGAGATTGACAGAGCATCCCCTTCACCTGGTAGTTAGCATTTCTTTCACTTTGGCCGAATCAGCCAATGCCTGAGATCTCCTTGAGATGTCTCGGTCTCCCCTGACTCCCGCATGCCTAGTCTTACTGCCTGACAAATACAAAGAGCCCCACTAATGCTGGGAGAGTGAAGACATTAGTGAGTGGGGGGTGGGAATACTGCTTTATGTATTTATAGCTTCAAAGTCTGGGCATAGTAGGTTAACTATGAGGACAAGCATGTGACTGCAAGGACAAGAATATGACTGCATCGACAGGTGATGCTCGGTCTCATTTGAAGAGATCGAGATACAAAGAACAGGAGTCCGTGAAGGTCTTTGCTCCCCACACAGCTCTTGTTGGGGAGTTTCCTGGTCTTTACTCTTTTCAGTTTGTTTCACCTTCCTTTGTGCAGCTTTACAAGGAAGACCTAAAAATGGAAACTGCAGATTTCAGTCGTAGTGAGTCCTTGAAGTATGTTCCTTAAAAGCAGAATTAGGCATGAAGGGGGCAGAGGAAAATAAGATTCCATAGCTTGGGAGGAGGGAGGAAGATGGATGAAAATAGAGCAAAGTTTGTGAAGTGTAATGTGTGATTTGGGGGGGAGACAAAACTTTGTGTACAGTTGTTGCCTTTTGCCATCTCAAAGTGGAGAGCAAATGGAAGTAGAGGAAAAAATAGGGGTGAGAAAAATGATCTAATTCCTCACATTTCATCTGTTTTCTGTTTTTCTCAACAGTTTGGTGTTCTTTAACCCTCTTTACTTTTACTACCAGAAAACATTCTACTTTGCAGGACTGAAATAAACAAAACACGCATGGGAATATGTTCGTGAAGTCATCCTCAGATGTTATGAACCACTCCATTGGAGACTATGCCCTCAGACAACTTTGAACTTTATCAATATAAATGTTCCATTAGTACATTTTTATCACTTAGTGTTAGGGTAGTTTTATTTACAGAGGACTTCTTATCTGTTTGGTAGAACTTACAGACATTTAGGATTTATTTCACTCTTGTAAACATCATTCTGCAATTTGGCTTATCACTGTTAAATGCAATGTTAAATTGAATAAAATGAAACTGGAAAAGGAAACCAGTTTTTCAAATTTTTTTTTGATTGATTGCATAGATATACATTTTACATCATTGTCTACTCTGAGGTTCTCCCATCACCTTATTGCCTGTGAACTGTCATCTTAACCTCTTGTGCCCATACATCCCCTGCTCTTGCTCTATGCTTTACTTCTGCTAACAGTTAGTTTTAAATTTTCCTTGTCCTTTTGTTTGTTTGTTTTCCCTATATCCTGCATATAGGTGAGATCATTCAGTATTTCTCTTTATCTTTCTGGCTTATCTCTACAAACATGATTCCTTCAAGGTCCATCCATGTTATCACAGGGGCACCGAATTTGTCTTTTTTGATTGATGAATAATATTCCATTGTGTACATAGACCACAACTTTCTGATCCATTCACCTATTGAAGTGTTTGAGTTGTTTCCATATTCTGGCTATTGTAATTAGTGCTTCAATAAGCATACAAGTACAGGTGTCCTTTTGAATTAGTGTTTTTGTATCCTGTGAGTAGATTTCCAGAAGTGGGATTTCTGAATTGAATGGTAGTTCCATTTTCAGTAGTTTGAGGGTCCTCCACACAGCTTTCCATAGTTAACCGGACCAGTTTGCTTTCCCACTAACAGAGTACAAGTGTTCCTTTTTCTTCACATTCATGCCAGCACTTGTTGTTGCCTCCCCCCCTTTTTTTTTGATATGGGCCTTACTTACAGGTGTGAGGTGGTTTCTCGAAAATGAAACCTTGTTAACCCTAAGCAAGATTCAGCTTTGGGCCTTTGAGGATTTCCGGAGGGATGAAGACCCCAGGCCCTCTTTGGCCAATCTTCTCCAGCGACACCCATGCCTTCCACACTCAGGCAGCGGGGGCCAGTCAAACCTCTGACACCACAAACCATTGCAATTTCCAGTCCTACAGTCCTCCAAGTCTTAAATGTGTACTACACCTATGAATCATGTCTAAGTTTGAGACACATAATTGGACTTGAGCTTTCTCAGTTGCTATCCATCATCTTTTCTGTTGAAATCCTTGTGTGTAATTTCTATTTTGTCCAATTAACAGGAGAATTTGAAATTCCCCATTGGTGGTCTTAGTTAACCCAATGCAAATATCCTTCTGATTTAAATTCTTCTGACCTGATGTACTTGGAATCCTTATCCCACCTGAACAACCTCATTATGGTCATTGTGTTGCTATAGATACATTAGATAGACAACTGCTTTGTGACAGAAAAACCAGTCTCTACTTGGAGAAATGAAATGGGAACAGGTGCAACATGGACAAAAATAGGATTGATAAACGGTGCCAGATACTAGTCAACCATAGATATGTCTGCTCTGCGCAACACTTTACTGTCAACATTTTCTTCCGGAGCCCAGAAGCTGTGTCAGTCTTTTTCTGCTCTCCCTACTGACCTTTCGGAAGATTTTCTTCACTGATGGAATTGTCATCCTGTCACAGCAAAAGACAACAGAGTCATGTAAAACAGCAATTGGCACAGTGGGGGCTTGGATTGGCCTGTCGGTGGCAGTTTTAGTAAATTCTTCTTCCCTACCTAACAGGAAGGAAGTTTTCCTTAACGATTTTGAATTCTCTTCAGCATATGTTGACTCACTTTAGGCCAGAACTCTGCAGCCAGAGTCTAAAATAACACAGTAGATGAATAATTATAAATAAGCTTCATCTATCCATTCCCTTTATTTATTTAATTACTTACTTATTTGTTCGTTCGTTCGTTCATTCATTCATTCATTTATTTTGAGATTAGGTCTCGCTATTTTTGCCTGTGGAACTGCAGGCTCACGTTGCCCTGGGTACCACAGACTCAAGCAATCCCCAGTCTCAGCTTCCCAGGTAGCTGGGATTACAGGCACGCGCCACCACACCCAGTTGTATTTTTTTGGAACTAGGTCTCACTACATGCCCCTGGCAGGACTCGAACCGTGATCCCTGTCCCTGGCCATGGCTTTCTAGGCTGCTGCTTACAGGAATGTGCCATCATACTCAGTCCCATTCCCTTAAAAAAGGGGGGGGGGAGGAAAAACTGCACACTTGAAGTCCTTTATTGTTTTCATTGTTTTTCCTAGCAGATATAGTTTAGCAATTCAGTTTAGCTTAACCAAGGAGACAAGTACTGGTTGGTGGAGTTTAATGCATGAAGCAAGAGGTTTCTGTCTTCATAATATCATGTTTGAAAGTTCTCTTGAAGTTCACCAAACTTGGGTGAAGTCCAAGCTCAGCAATGTCCCACAAGTAGTTGGTTTGGTAGTTGGTAGTTGGTCCCATGAATAGTTGACCTTGGTAGTTGGTTTTCTCGCTCAGAATCCTAAGTGTTCTCACCACTCTGTGGAAGAAGCTGGACCATATGCACACCTGGTGGGGGTCGCTGGGGTGGGCTGCCTGTCCACAGCACCTGGCCAGATGTGCAGGAAGCTTACAACATTACCAGCCTGGGCTGTGTTCCACAGGAAGGCGTTTGGCATTCAAGTGCTTCAGTGAGCTTATTTGAATAAGTGTTATCAGGGTGGTTTGTAACAAAATGATAAAGCTTCTGCCCCCCACCCCACCCCAAAAGAAAGCATATTTTCTTAAATAGTAAAGGCTGCAGTTGGACTGGAAGGAAAGGCACATGCTCATGAAGGATCACAGAGGCTTTCATACCTTCTTTCCTTCTAGACCAGTTGTGTTCACCTCTTCTGTCAGTCTCCCTTCCATGAGAGTCAGAATGTGCTCCTCCCTGGGTGTCTTGTCCCAGAAGCCTCTTGTCTTCACTGACACCTGGTCATCACACACTCTCCAAGTGTGACACGCTCTTCTTTTCCCTCTTCTCTCATCACCATCACTTCTAAAGCCAGAAGAAAATGCTCTCTCAAGGCTGAGTTTTTGAAGTGTGCTGGGAAAGTGGCTCTTTTCAACCTATGATCTATCCTGATACAATAGCCTCTGTGTTTAAGAGAAAA
Source organism: Uropsilus gracilis (assembly GCA_004024945.1). Lineage (NCBI taxonomy): Eukaryota > Metazoa > Chordata > Mammalia > Eulipotyphla > Talpidae > Uropsilus > Uropsilus gracilis. Next base: position 2,422 of record PVHY01007862.1, on the reverse strand, counting down.
ATACTGAGTTAAATTCCTCTTTGGTTTAAATATAAAATGAGAGGCATCAGCATATTTTCAAGGTCAAATATGTGTCCTAACAACATATAGATGTGATCCAGGTGATACGTGCAACTTCCTTTACTAAAACAGGCGCTTGACAAAATGTGACATAATGTAATACATTAATTCCTCAACAGATTTCCTTCCTTCTCTTCATCCCTCCTTCCCCTTTTCTCTCTTCCCTCCCTCCATCCCTCTTCCCTCCTTCCCTCCCTTCCTTCTATCATTCCAACCATCCATCTATCCATTTATCTGCCTGTCTGTCTCTTCGTCCATCCATATGTCCATCTGTCCATCTGTATGTCTGTCCATCCATCCTTGTATCCATATTCCATATATGTTGGTTATTTAAGTGTTAAGTTTCTATGAAAACCAGACACTAACTTGAATCCAGCAAAAATGACCTGGCTGTGTGTCCACTCTGCAGATATCCAGCTGAGGATAGGGAGACTGAACGAAAATACTTTTTACTCAGTTTAGTTAATCATGTTCAGACTCACCTGCCATCAGCTTTGGGGCCCACTCCTCTTCAACACTTAGCTGCTTCTATAGATGTAAAGGAAGTCTGGTCATCTTTGCAGAATCAAGTTTTTTTGTCCAGGAAAACTCTCAGTAAACAGAACTGACCCCCCTTTTTCTTTGAAGTTGGCCCCCTCAATCTAATAAGGAATGAATTAGGATTAAACTAGGGTCAGACTAACTTCTGTAGAAAGACAAAAAACCCAAATAGGAACTCAGCTCAAGACAGTTTGGAAATCTTGGGTTCCGCCCACTCCCCGTAGGGAACTTTTAGTGGCTCTGTGGCAAAGGAGCCTCTGATGGCAGGTGGCAGCCTATTCCATTAGTAAATTGCTCAAATTAGGAGAAGGGTTTTCCTTATTTTCAGTCAATATTTACTTCTTTTAGTGGCCACCGGTGTGCCATTATCCATCAACTTTTACGACATGTTCACCTCTTTACATTTCTCTTGCCGGTTTTCAGTCAGAGGTTTCCTGATCGTTATCTGATCGTTCTGAAGTCAGCCATTTATAAAATATATTTCTTCTCAATGTTCCATCCAATGTCATCCTGTGAGATAAGAACTGTGATTATAAGCAAAGCACTGACAATTGGCAGGCATTCAATACATATTAACTTTTGTTTTTGAAATGCCAATGTGGACAAAGTCAAATAGGCCCCCAGTGGAATTGCAGTTCAGGTGTTACTTTGCTCTAAGCTCTTGGGCTGTGTTTTTCACTTTTCTGAGTCTGTGTTCTCAGCCTTTCTCAAGAAAAGCAATAATGAAGATCTTTTGACTAAGTTGTGCTGATAATTATCTGTGGATCTATCCATAAAGCACCTAGCACATTTCCTAGCACATAGTAGGTGCTCAGTAAATATTGATCCCCACAGGTGCACATCCTTCCCACCTCCACCTGCTCTATCCAGATTGGCCCTGGATACACATTAGTTCCCAGCATCGCCCTTTCTACTCCCATGACCTTAGTAAATCACTTTATCTCTTGCACTTCCCTATCAATTAGAGCCACTTCTACCACCAAGTTTTGTTGCAAAGCTCAAATGAAATATCTGACAGGCAACCTACTTTCCAGAATCAGGGCATTTCATCTAAGGCACCATTGCCAGGAATCATTCAGCAGTGAATATCATGCCTGCATGAATGAATGAGCTATTTCCTAACCTCATTCCTCCCCTCACCCCACCCCCACCCCCACTGGATAAAGGGAGGAAAAATCAACAAACTTAGTGATGGAAAACTTAGTGTGTGTTAGGAGTCGCATGTGGAATGAAGAAGAAAATGAGACGAAAGAGATGGATAGCAAACTGTGAGGCTAGCTCATAGAACGGGGATCCTGGGAAGCATGTCCAGGTCCAACTTTAATGAAGTTATGGTACCTCTTATATACCTCAGCCGGAAAATGTTACAATGATGTAATGAGGAAGTAGCAAAGCATATGTGACATACAGCAAGGAGGATGCGGGGATGCGTGATAACAGAAAGTACCTTTGGGGGCAACAGTCATTACTAATAGATCATATGTCTCTTGGGACATTCCAACGGGGTTAGGAAGCTGAGTTACAGGTGAGAAACGTGCTGTTGCCCACCCTCTGGTGTGCCAGAGGGGGCCAGAGAGATAGGAGGTGTTCCTCTTATCTGAAGCTCCATGTCTCTACCTGCTTTCATGTTCCACAAAAGTGTTCTCATTAAGGCTGTTTTGAAGTGTGGTGGGAAAGTAGCTCTCTTCAACCTACAATCTATCCTGACACAATAGCTTCCATGTTTAACAAGCAAGGGAGAAATACTGAATTAAGTTCCTCTTTGATTTAAGTATAAAATGAGAGGCATCAGCATGTTTTTAAGGTCAAATATGTGCCCTAA